>JAMPIV010000344.1:0-202778 GCA_024509875.1 Oreohelix idahoensis | reverse complement strand
AGATGTTGGACTGTATTGAAGAATGTTAATTTCTTGAGGGGTGCTGATGAATTCTTGTTGGAAATGAACTCAGTGGGTAAGGATACCCCGTGTTTGCCTGTAAACTCACGACGTATAAAGTCAATGATTCTTGTAACAGCCGTTGACGTTTTTCTTCATTATTTATTGTGGACGCCACAGTGACAAAATGCTTACGCAAATGTATAGGCACATCAAACAGTCATTATCACAGCAACATTCAATACAGCAATAGACGGTAGACAGCATTACAATGATGAGTCAGATGCATGTTATATTTCAAAGTGCTGTAAATGTAGTCAGGTGAAAAACTCCATCCTTTTCTATAACAGCCAGGAGATAACCAGATGTATGAGATCAGTTCACTCTCCTTAGTTTGACTTCAGCAAGACAGACACGTCTGCCGAAGTATAAATAACGTCCTCAAAAATATCCTCTAGATTACCAAAGGTTTTCCAAACCTAGTTCATGTAACAAAGTGGCAAGTAATGGTCCCTGGGACATGTGAGCTGGGGAAAACATCTCGTGACGACGCCTTACGAAGACAGGCTATGAATCAAGTCGCTCACGACCAAAAATCGATAGAGTTAAGGAAAATGTTAATTTACCTTGCCTTCAGGAAATACACAGAAATATTATGCCTCCCGACATGTGGGAAACACTAGAGGTATCATCTCGAATAAACGAAATATCCATGAAGAGGACTACACATCCCTGACAGAACAAAAAATAGCGGAGATCCCCTCTTCAACGAGGCATCTCTTTCGCCATTCAAATCGCTCACTCCACTAGTGGTGGGCGGAAACCGATCGACCAAACAACAAGACAAGTCATGCGCAGTCCAGCGCAAAAATGACCACAGCTCAAAAGTTAACTGCATTCGATACCAACGCGAGAAGACAAATGCTTACCGAGAAAAGTGACTATAAATTTCAAGCAGTTGTTGCCCTTGCGTTATAAAACAGATATTGAAACAAAACGATGTTGCGAGAATTTATCACGCAACACATGTCTTCTTCCGAATCCAATTAGTGATGTCATATTGGGTCATATACACGGTATAAAAGAGTGTACCCCTCAGCAAATTGCTGAATGGGAAAAGCAGCATATACAGGATGCCTATGCATTTAAGTCTATACCTAGAGTTGTGTCACATGCACATGCTATTAACATGTTGGGTAATGCTAATGTATCGGAATCTAGTAGTGAAAATGATTCCAGGGTTCATTACGCCACTGTGGCTAATGCATTACAACCTTTACGACATGCTTCCATTCTTAAGAATGATATTAAGGTTTCAACGCAACCTGTGAAGACTATTAAGTCATTCCGGGGGACATATACCTTCCCTCGACTTGATCAGCAGGCAACTTATCGTAAGAAAAAAGTTACGTTTGTGAAAAAGGAAAATGATGTTCCTAATAAAAATAAGAGTAGTTGTAACTCCGTTGGGAAAATTAATACCAATAAGGTTGCCAGTAAGATTTTAACTTTGCCCAGCAAGCAGGTGTCTACGACATGCCGTACACCTACACCTTTGTCTGGCAAAAGTAATAATAATCAAGTACAAAAGTATGGTACATTTAAGAATAATCCTAAAGGTATAAATAATAAATATTATAATGTACCTAAGAGGCCTAATGTTACCCATCAACCTTGTTCACATTCTTGTGACTATGGTACCACGTATATTGGTAGAGGTGCATCTTCTCGCACCATCCTTGTGCAAAATCTGCCACAGCGAACTAGTTGGCAAGCACTAGGAGATTTTCTCAACCACACGGCAGACGTTAGGTTCGTGCGTCTGTTACCTCATATCAATAACAGGTATGGTGACGCCGTGGTTACTTTTAGGACCAATAGAGATGCTCGCATGGTTATCGAGCGGAACAATGGTGTATATTTCCACCACCATTCTCTCCGATTACAATTGGTTCCCGATTCTGCGTCACGTATATAGTAACCTACTATATTGGATTTTGATTTCACATTCTTTGATGACTCAGCCTATGCAGTCATCATCTCTTTCTTGTACTGGTTATTTGTTCTTTTTCTAGTTCTCATGAATCTTTTTCAATGGAATTTTATGCCATTCGGGTTAATGAATGCGCCAGCTACCTTTGTACGCATGATGCGCCGCATATTGTCTCATCGTCCCGATGTCATTACTTATATAGATGACATCTGTCTTTTCAGTGACTCTTGGGATGAACATATTCAGGGTTTAAAATCTTTACTTTCTACCTTACGGGATTATAACTTAACAGCGAAACCTTCAAAGGCTTTTGTCGGTTTTCATGACATCTCCTTTCTTGGTCACCGTATAGGTCGCGGTTTAATGTATACAGAAGACAGTAACGTCTCTAAAATTTTAAACATCTCAGCACCTAAGACAAAAAAACAAGTGAGGTCACTCTTAGGACTAATACAGTTCTATTCTAAATTCATCCCTCATTTGTCTACTATAACTGCACCTCTTTCTTCGTTACTAAAGAAGGGCACATCTAAGGTAATAAAGTGGTCGCAGGATCACCAAACGGCGTTAGACTATATAAAACAATTTTTTTCAAATAAGCCTTTTTTAAGGTTGCCTAACAAAGATCTCACCTTTGTTATTCGCAGTGATGCTTCTTCCTACGCTATTGCGGCAGTTTTGATGCAGGAATACGGAGGTACCTTATTTCCGGTTATGTACGTATCCAGAAAGCTTACGTCGAGCGAGATGAAGTATTCCGTTCTGGACAAAGAGCTCCTTGCTCTTGTCTGGGCAATCACAAAACTGGATCGTTATCTCCTCGGATCACACTTTGTGGTGGAATCCGACCAGAAAGCTCTTACAGCACTGAACACAGGGAACGTTAAGTCATCAAAGTCAGCGCGTTACGCTATAGCTCTTCAACCGTTCCATTTTGAGATACGAGCGATTCCTGGAGTACAGAATGTGTTCGCAGACTGTCTGTCAAGATGCCCTAGTGAACGTGTAGAAACTAAACCACTTCCAGATGGAGAAACATCCACACCGAAACATGAATAACTTTGTACATGGTCACTGATTGTACATCTGTAAAGACTATGTGTAGTTCTGCAGTATTCGTATAAATATAACTTTCAGAATATACTTACTTCTGGATTATAACATGACTTTTTGTGTAGTAACGTTTTGTTAGAACGGGAACAGTGATATTAAAGTAACATTTTTTTTAGTATGGAAACATTGGTAAGAGTGACAAATAGACATTCACTATTGTTATGGAACATATTACACTACATATCGTGTTCGTAAACTTATTTCAGACATGGAACATTGAGAACATATTCTTGTCGATTTAACTAGTTCTAAAAGAATATTAACAATGAGTGAAATTGAAATCACTTAGAATAAATTAGTAATTAGTTATTTGTTGATAAATTAAGACATATATTAAGTATAATAATTCACTTTAATCTATTTAATTGATTATAAATCACACATCTACTAACTTTATTAGTGTCTCGCAATACGTGTATTCACGTATCCCACTACATGATATCTCACTTTTAGATAACTAGTCAAACTTACTTGTGTTAGGAAATAGTAAGTGCGTTGCTTCTTAAAGTGTTTAATTTTGCATTACTTCATTTTTGCACATTGTATTTTCAATTTTTCTGTTTTATTGATTCTCTTGTCATTGATTATCATCAGTGTTGCTGTTCATTTTCATTTTTGAAATCATATGTTTCTAATTTTTTTTGAGGACTTGGTTGAATTTTATTATCATCTTTTTTGTTGGATTTTCATTTTCATTTTCTTTTCAACTTGTTTTACTTCGAATATTACCACATCGTTCCAAAGTAGGTCGATGGTGGATGTGTGCTTTAATGCATACTGTCATTTAGTTATATTAATTTCAATTTAATATTCTTTTCTTAATATGATATAACTTTATGCATTTCATATCTTGTTGTAGTATTGACTCACCTCTCTCGAGTAATTAATTCGAAAAAAATTAATGGGATTAATTTTTTTAAGGGGAGATGATAAGGTAGCTGTTACGTACATTTATTACCTAAGGGGGTAGTCTTCGGTCCTGCCAAATGTACGCACCAGTTTCATATAGTTATATTATTTGTGCGTTCGATTGATTCACGCACTGACGTGCACAAGGCAATGTGAGTTGCTTTGGAACGCAGGGGTAACCTAGTTTGGGGATTGTGACGTCATGTTTTGAACGGGGCAGAGCGGACTTTGTTATGTCCGAGATATATATTATTGGAATTTTCTGGCAGTTTTGTATAAGCCAGTATGTGATATTGACTCAATTGGTATTCTTGACGAAGCCAATGATGGAAGGATCATGTAAGTGTCGCCCCGGTTATATTTGTACATTTATTGCCGTAAACTAAAGTATCAGGCCGCTCCCAGTTGTAGTCTAGCGGGAAGTCATCTTAGCATGTAATTTCCTAGAATGGACAGACGGAGTCGGTGGTCATATTAGATTACCGTAGAGGAATAATACCTACGTGTAAACCAGTTTATTTATTCGTATGCTTCATATTTTAAATGCCGTACATGCTTCAATGCCAAAGTCGTGGCATGGATGTAAAGAGAGGTTAGCCGATTCAGAACTCGAACCTGAATAGATTGTTGTGGATGTTTATAAGACTTAATCCATTGAAGAATCACTAAGAATGATCAGCAACTTCAAAGTATGACATTTTGTACCTATAGTCTGAAACTATGATTGTATCGTTTCCTTCGTATGTGCCATGTCGAATAAACTATATGTACAGTAAACCGACTCGTGTACTACCATCGAGTGAACAGTTCAAACACTACCTGTTGTAGTCCGTTTTTACAGAACAGTTTTAATGACATTTCGTTCAGATTACCATTCGCGTTATGAAGACCAATCCAATCACCATAAACGGCTACAACACCCATGTAATAACTTTGTATATTTTTATGCAAGTTTTTTGCTAATGCTGTCTCTTTCAGAATAGATTAACGTATAAACTCTGTTCTTCATTGTAGAGGGAAATCCTAGAACATTGCGTACACATCTTTGACTCTTTGGGGGTTAATAACTTCTCTTCTAACGGGATCTTGTCTCAACAGAGGGAGGGAGGATTACACCTATGAGTCCAACTCTTTAATTAATTCATTAGCTTATGTTTATTTGTATTTGATTTGATATTCAAAATATTGTGGTTGTGAAGTTTCTTTATGATAAATAAAATTTACATAAACTTTATTTACGTGTGTCGGTCAGCTTGTCCCAAAAGAACCATATTCCATAGATATAGTTTTCACGTCTGTGCGTCTAACTGTCGTCACTTATGTGTGTGTGGATGTGAGTGGTGATATATATATATATATATATATATAAATATATATATATATATAGAGTATATATATATATATATATATATATATATATATATATATATAGGGTGGTAGACTGTCTGACTAACAAAGTCTTGTTGTAGAGTTAGGCTGAATGAGAGAAGTTTCTCGATTTCAGGAACAGTCTCTACCTATTTTCTACCATCTCACTCGTGAAAATCTATTTCTTTACCTTATCTCTCACTGAGTCACCATATGTTCTAACCTATTCAGAAGGGACCAATCTACGCTTTAATTCCCCTATCAAAAATCTACGACAAATAATTCCCGGACTAGCCTCATTCCCAATTCCCCATTTACCACCTCCCCCCCCCTCCCCCCCAGAACAAGGGCACTGAAGAGGCTTAGTGAAACTGCCGAAAAGGCTGTGGAACAACCACAATGGACAATGGAAATCGTGACCATAAACGCCGCGGTACAGAAAACACCAGAAGTCCACAATACGTTGAGTTTTTTGGTGTACTAGTGAAAGGGCCGTGACTGAGGGGCAACAGGCGGCGATATTATAAGAGGTGTTAGGCATAGAATTTCAGTGGCTAGCGTGCTGTGGCTAGCCTCGTCGGCTTCGCGCAGGTGTTTCAGTGTGTGTCCTTAGTTGTTATGTGCGACGGAACGAACGGAATAATTTGTCTTCTCTTTGTTACTTTACCTATTGCCTCCACGGCTGGCGGAGTTGTGGATTTTAAAGTTGCTACCATAAGTGAAATGGGTTCATTTTCGATACAAGACAACAGGAGGCTGAGACGCTTGGGAGTAATGACCCAAGTGGGCCCGCCCCCCTTAGAGTGTAAAGGAGTATATCGCGCCGAAACACTTGTCGGACGGGGGGACTACTTCTGATGATCAGATTGCCTCCTGTTGTATCGCTCTGTAAAGAGTTTCCTATCATCATCATACATATGTGGAATAGAACCTCTGTCTGAGAGAGCAATGACGCCCTCATTGAATCTTGAAATGATCCACACACTTCCAGGTATTCCCTCTGTAGTGAAACATATTAAGAACCCAGCAGAGCATACGAAGATTAGAGAATAAATATTAGACAGACACTCGTAAGAAATAAAGAAGTAGAACACTAGACAACAGAAATACAACAGACGTGAGTGGCTTACCCAGGACTCGAACCGAGGACCTTCCGTGCGACAATGCCGCCTAGCTATGCAAGCGATTCACACTATCCTCCCTGCCATCTAGGCATCACAAAAATGATGCTTCGATGAGGGGTCATTAGTGCGATTCGCAACACATAACATCGGAGATTTACCATGGGCAGTCCAGCATATTAATGATGCAATCACTTCTGTTGTTTAACTATTATACAGTATAGGTCAGACCACACAAGACATAGACCTTAATACTGTGTCTAGTAAATGATAGTAGACTTAAGAAGAATAGTAAGTATAGAACAGAGTGTAGGTTTTTTGGTATTGTATAAACATTTATAACACATAAAGAAGAGAAACCCGAGGCCTGTAAACAGTAAATAAATATCAGACAAACATAAAGGTATGTTTTCAGGCACTCGTAAGAAATAAAGAAGTAGAACACTAGACAACAGAAAAACAACAAACGTGTGTGGCGCACCCACGACTCGAACCCAGGACCTTCGGTGCGACAACCCTGCCTAAATATACAAGGGAATCACACTATCCTCCCTGTCTAGTATTCTACTTCTTTATTTCTTACGAGTGCCTGAAAACATACCTTTATGTTTGTCTGATATTTATTTACTGTTTACAGGCCTCGGGTTTCCCTTCCTTATGTGTTATAAGATTAGAGAAGTCACTTGGATCCAGACGTAACTCTGTCTTCTGCCTGTTTGGCTGCATGCAGGAGGATCTCACTATGGACATCTATACTAAGCACTATGTTCCCTGTAATATCCATCCCAAACTCCCTAGGACATCCGCTTTCATCTAGATAGCTAGGACCCATGTAACACTAAAGCGTCCATATTCCCATGTCCTTTGTTTACCAACTTGTTTTTCCAAACGTTAGGGTTAGATATAGTGTAGACTTAGCTTGGGTAAGGTTAGTGTACTGTTAGTGGTTATAGTATTGTTAGTGGTTAGGGCAGGGTTAGTGGTTAGGGCATGGTTAGTGCTTAGGGTATGGTTAGTGGTTAGGGTATGGTTTTGGGTTAGGGCGGGGTTAGGGAAGGGTTAGTGGTTAGGGTAAAGTTAATGGTTAGGGTAGGGTTAGAGGTTAGGGTAGTGTTAGTGGGTAGGGAGTGGTTAGGGGGTGGTTAGGGTAGGATTAGTGGTTAGGGTAGGGTTAGTGGTTAGGGTAGAGTTAGTGTTAGGTTAAAGTTAGTGGTTAAAGTAGGGTTTTTGGTTAGGTTAGGGTTAGGGTAGGGCTAGTGGTTATGATAGGGTTAGGGTAGGTGATTAAGTGATAAGTAGTTTGTGTTAATGGTTAAGGATAGGATTACTCCCATGTGTGTCTCGATGTTCTCTGTCCGAGGTGAATTTTATTATCTCTAATGGTACACTAAACGTGTACCATTAGGGTTGTAAAATTTGTCCAGTCGTACGGGCTTTTTGTTTTGTGCGGTTTGTTCTTTTCGGATTTGATTGTCGGTTATCAGGGGTGAAAGGGGGGAGGATGTGTAGGGTCTGTGGTTAGGATTTAGTACATTTGACATTCAAAAATCCGTCAAACTCCGGACCTGAGACGTGCCGGATTGATGAAAATGCCGGATTTTTTAAATGGTTATATATGCTGTATATATTTAACAGCAAATGACTACCTGTACAGTCCTTTAAAGAAAGAAATTTAAAAACTAAATGAAAAGCAAATGAAATTTTCATGTTCATCAACTAAATAAAACAGTTCTACAGAATTTTAGTTCACCTGAATAAAATAGTTCTACAGAGTTTTAACAGAAAACAGTGGCGCGCAAAGGCGGTAAATTTTAAAATGCGCTCCGAAATCCATGCCGGAAATCTCAAGGAACCGGATTATCGATGGCCGGATTTTTGAATGTCAGCTGTACTGAGCTTTGGGTTAGGGTTAATGGTTAGTGTAGGGAATTAGTGGTAATTAGTGGTGGGAGTTACTGTTTAGGATTAGAGGATATTAGTGGTTGGGGTTAATGATTAGAATTAGAGGTTATTCGTGGCATAGTTGATAGGGTTAGGGTCTGGTTGTTTGGGTTACAGTATCATTGCAGGTTATTTGTGGTTTGGGTTAGTGGTTTGGGTTAGTAGTTTGGTTTGGGTTAGTGGTTGGCGTTAGTAGTTAGAGTTATTGGTTAACGGTTCACGTAGGATTAGAGGTGATTAGGATTAGTGGTTAGGTTTATGGGCTAGTTGCTAGGGTTAGCAGTTAGGATTAGAAGTTATTAGTGATTAGGGTTAGTGGTTAATTAAATATTAGACAAACATAAAGGTATGTTTTCAGGCACTCAGAAGAAATAAAGAAGTAGAACACTAGGCTACAGAAAAACAACAGACATCAGTGGCTTACCCAGGATTTGAACACTGGACCTTCCGTAGAACAACACCACCTATTAATTCAATATGCTCAATCATAAATTGATTATGGAACATTTGTAAGGATCTTATCGGATACAAGCGAATCACACTATCTTCCCAGTCAGCTCCCCAAACAGGGTTTGGACGACAGACGTGATTGCGTCATTAATAAGGCTAAGCTGCCAATTGTAAACTTCCGGCGTTATCTTGTGTTTCGCACTAATGACCGGTCATCAAAGCATCTGTTGTTTTTCTGTTGTCTAGTGTTATACTTCTTTATTTCTTCTAAGTGCCTGAAAACATTCCTTTATGTTTGTCTAATATTTATTTACTGTTTACAGGCCTCGGGTTTCCCTTCATTTAGTGGTTAATTGTTGAGGTAGGGTTAGTGGTTAGGATTAGATGGTATTAGTGGTTAGGGTTAGATATGGTGGATAGGGTATGGGCTTAGGATGGTTAGGTGCGTGGATTAGGGCTAGTGGTTAGGGTCATCCCAAAATAATCGATATCAATTCTGTTTTCTTGGTTCTAAGCGTCTGAATGTATTTTTCTCCAGAAAATATTAGACCCGATTCCAGAACATAAGAAAAAAACTTTTTATTTTTATTTTTTTTAAAATAACGGTTTTTTAAAACACTTTTCATGGAAAGAGCAGACCCATTTTTCTTCAGAAAACGTATTCTTCTTTGACCCATTGCCACGGACCGTCAAAGCAGTCAGTGGTCACCAGGCCTGGTGGCAACAAATTGATTCCACTTTGTTCGGGCGGTGGCCATCCTTGGTGCCCCAACTCTAATTCATTCTTTGCATCTTGTCTTCCACAGTTCGTCGCCAGGTTGTTTTTTAGTCGGGCCCTATGTCGCTTTCCTTCGGGCGTCCATAGCATAGCATAGCATAGCTGTTCTTGTTGATATCAGTCCCTTCTCAGGACGTGGGCAACCCAACTCCAGCGTCTGCCAGCTATGATCATGGGCATGCACTCTGGTTACTCTGAATAAGCAGTTCTTGGTTGATGATGGTATTCAGTAGATGTGTGGAAGGAGGACAGTTTCGACATTTCCTTCTCTGTTACTCTCCAGCATTCCAAACCATACAGAAGCCCATAAAGTACACATCTCTCATACAGTCTTAATTTGGTGTTTGTGCTGTACTGGGAAGACTTCCAAATGGTGTTGGAATAGATGCTTTTTATAATGGAAACAATGCACCTGGGAATTCCATAAGCCCATAGTATTTTCTAACACTTGACAACTTTATTCACTATTTGCTAACTACACAGGTCTGTTACACACACTTGACAACTTTATTCACAGTGGGCTAACTACACATGCCTACGTTTCACACACTTGAAAACTTTATTCACAGTCGGCTAGCTGCACATGTCTATGTTACACACACTTGACAACTTTGTTCCCAGTGGGCTAACTACACACGTCTATGTTACACACACTTGACAACTTTATTCACAATGGGCTAACTGCACAGGTCTACGTTACGCACACTTGACAACATTATTCACAATGCGCTAACTACACAGGTCTACGTTACGCACACTTGACAACTTTATTCACAATGGGCTAACTACACAGGCCTATGTTACACACACTTGACAACTTTATTCACAATGGGCTAACTACACAGGTCTATGTTACACACACTTGACAACTTTGTTCACAGTGGGCTAACTACACAGGTCTATGTTACAAGCAATTGACAACTTTATTCACAATGCGCTAACTACACAGGTCTATGTTACGCACATTTGAAAAGTTTATTCACAATGGGCTAACTACACAGGTCTGTTACACACACTTGACAACTTTATTCACTATGGGCTAACTACACAGGTCTATGTTACACACACTTGACAACTTTATTCACTTGTAATGCTATCAACAGGTTTTCTCTTATCTCTTGTTCCACTGGCACTTGTCTAGTTCTTGTCATTATTTGCACGTTGGTAACCTTGTCATACCATTTTACCTCTATTCTACGCAAGCACCTATTTATGAAAGTCTGTAGCTTTTTGGTTGTTGTCTTTGTTGTTCTCCATGTCTCAGAGCCATACAATAGGACTGACTTCACATTTGAGTTGAAGATTCTTGTTTTCGTGTTGGATCCGATTTCTCTTGATCTCCATATATTTCCCAATGCAATGAAAGCTCCTCTTGCTTTTTGTATTCTTAGTTTGATATCACTGTCTGTTCCTCCAACAAACTTCCACATAACATAAGAAACAACCTCAGTCCCTGTTCCTACAATAATAGACTTTTTGAATACTTTCTGAATTCTGATTACATGCCCCCCTAATTGGATCATCTTTTCTTATAACATCAACTGTAGGTTCTAATGACGATGTTTGTACTTTTCAACATATATTATGTCATGCTTATAAGTAATTAATGTTAATATGAGTCTGCGATATTATTATTTTACTTTACGTTGAATTTCTTAAAATTGATATTTAAAATGCATATGAGAATAAATGAATTCAGTATGAAAGGTGAGTGAAAGGAAGGGCAGAATGTTAGACGTGCCTGCATGCCCAATTCTCAACCCTTTGAAAATAAAGTTCGTTTCTTTCGTTCCCCAAATATTGATTTGCTGCCAATAGTCTTCTGTATTCTCTACATCTTCCAGCTGTTCGAGCACTTGGAATTTGTTGGATATTGTGACCGCAAATTTGTCTCTTGTTTCTTGATTTCTTAGATGTCTGTTGCGTACATATTTTGACGCACATATTACAAAAATACGATATGGCTATTTAATATGGAAAATATATATTTGCATTCATTTGTGTATGAAAATGCTTCCTCTGGTAAAGCTAGATAATTCATGTTTGATTTACACTTTTGATTATATGAGTGATCTTTCTTGATATTGATTCGGCGCATGGATATTGAATTCATGTCCGTTGTTATTTGTTCGGGCCAGAAAATAGATTAATTTTGCTTGTTATGTTTATGGCCTGAATTCATGTGTACTACTTGTCTAGTGCAAGTAGATTCAGTCGTATATTGTATACCTTTGTATGTTCAGGTCGGACTATACTCTTTCTGCCGGAATCTAGCGCAGGTTTTCGTAGTCCTACTGGGTTGTGGAGAGTTCCGATAATGCCGCCACGATGGCTGAGTGCTTTTTCCAGGGCTGGCACTGTTTAAGGTTTAACAGTGATTCATAGATGTTTTTCTAGGAGAAGTTAATGTCTCTGCAAGAGTCTATTTGTCAGAGATCCTCCTCATATTCGGACTCCAGTTATGCCAGACTCTATTTTTGATGATCTCGAGTCGGTTAGACCTAGATGGAACATTGTGCTTTGTATCGCTAGGGTCGTGTTTTGTATCGACGAAGATGACAGGCTTTCCTACAGCAGTTATGTCTACATGAATTAACTTGATTACTGTAGAGCTGTATGGAAGACTTTATGAAATTACTTATATGCACATTTTAAATTAACTTTGGCTTATATTTACCCTCCTATGAGTGAGTGAGCGACAACTCAGGAAGGCGGCCATGTTATATTCCTGTCATCATATTTTTGATCACTGTCAAGAGAACAGATTATGTATCCTACTATCGGGCAGTGGTATCGAGATCTTGTTATGAGGTGAAAACCCACTATCGTGGTTTATGATTATTATACAAACATTGGACATATTTCAGCTTAAGAACTTAGCCATGAAATGAAGGTTCGGCCAATGACTTTTGTATGTTTACCGATCCTCATTGACGCGTTTAGTCAGTAGAGGATACGGCGATTAGTCACCAGAACAGTGAATACTACCTTGGGTTGAATGATATTTCACTACTACATGAATGTATCATCCACGATTCAAATAACCAATGAATTTATGTCAACATGTATCCATGACTGTATCCGTGCTGTCCAGTTTGCGTGCCTTCATTAAACTATTGAAATGTCAGAGGCAGTTCAAGTCGTCATTGCATTACATGAGAGTGTGTGAGAGTTATTATCAAGTGGTCTGTTACATCGAACTACTACACCATTCGCGTTACTTGACACTCCCACTCAATGTCTACATAACAGGTTCATTCGAAGATGCAGAGGTAACTGAAGAAGACTTTCTTCAGTAATGAACAGTGCATGACCCAAAACATAACAACTTTGACACACTACAGTGGTGAACCAGATTCCTGGGGTTATGATAACCAGACCATCCCTGACGCCACATACGACACGCATGAACACCAGTGTACAAGTTACAACGTGGCAGTCGATGTCAGCTTGACCTGTATTACCGATCGGATGCTGTATCTAGGTCAGCGCTTGTTGACAGTTTTTCGCTGTACAGACGGTATTACACAGGACAGTTGTATCAAGTGTATAAAATATCGGGAGCAGTACTGTTGACATTTCTCATCGTACAGAAGAGAGAAGTGATTGTTGATCCTGTACAGAAGAATCACAGTGTTGTTGAACATAAAGTGCATATTTCATCGTTGGATCTTCATATGCTCAAGACTTAAAAAAAAAATTGAACATTGCAATAGTGTAGAAAACAAATCTATTATTTAATTGTTCATTAAAAGTGGCAGGTTATTGTTACAACACTATACCAGCATCACATTCTATCCACAATACATTCTATTAAGTATATATATATATATATATGTATGCATTTATGCTATTAAGGTTTACATGTATTTATGTTTATATGTTATTTGTTGTGTGTTAAGTTAGTTTGTATTCTGCGGGCCTGGATGGGAGGTGACTAGAACAGGAAATACCAAGTGACATTGGTCTTGCTCTAGCGTTCTATAGGGAGCAAATTTCTTAATTGAAATTTGCATGCAACTGTTTGCAAATATTTGTTAGCTGTGACGAAATTGTCCTTCTTGTTGTTTTTGTAATATTTCTATGTTCTTTAGTTTTGTTTGATCTGTTTGTATAATTGTAGGTCTCATCTTTCCTTTCATTTCAGTTCTTTACACCCTTATGTTTATACACTGTGGCGTTATTTGTCTTGTTGATTACATTGCGGTTATCATCACAGATTCTGTGATCATTTTTTTTGATTTTTTCTAATTGATTTAATTTGATTCCAGCAATTGTTTTCATAGTGTCTTTTCTTGTTTGTCCTTGTTAATGTCTTTGGTTGACAAATAATATATGAGGTATATTTGAATATATTTATAGTATAGTACAGAGCAGTACTTAATTACTATCATTGGTGTACAAGGAATTATAAAGTAGTTGGGATAGAAAATATTATTTTCCACAGGTACTCAAGTGATCATTGATTACATTAAGGAAGTATACAAGACCTTTGTAAGGCTTGTCTCCCACAGTGTTTGGGATATACATATATTGTTTTCCACAGGTACTCAAGTAACCATACAAGTTTTTCACTAAGACTAAGTCTATAGTATAGACTTGTCTCCCATTAAAGTGGGATAGGGTAATTTATTTACTTTTTCAGGTTTCTGATTTTATAAGACAAGATGTCTACATTAGATTACTTTATTGCACAAGGGAAATCCCTTGATAAGACTGGTAAAGAGTTAGAAGAATGGGCAACTGCTCAATTTGCTATTGCATTAAAATCAGAAGAGAGAAAAGCTGCTGCTGCTGCTGAGGAGAAAACCTGCTGCTGAGGAAAGAAAACTTCAAATAGAAGAAAAAAAATTAGAAGCTGCTGCTGCTGCTGAGGAGAGAAAAGCTGCTGCAGAAGAGAGAAAAGCTCTGGCTGAAGAGAAAAGATTAGAAAAAGAAGCTGATGCTGCTGCTGAACAAAAGAAATTGCAGATGCAGGTGGAGGAAAGGAGATTTGTGGCAGGAAGAATATTGTGACCAGTATGCCACGGCACACCCTGACATGATTCTTAGTAACACTAACATTAAAGAGGGTATGCCAGTTGCTTCAGCAACAGAATATAATCATAATTACTCACACAAATTCCAAGGAGCTCAAAATAAATTTGATAAAAAGGTTAATTGGAACAAGTATCAAAACCAAGGTAACCACTCAAATCAGGGTTCTACAAGAACTGGGATCGGGCTGACAGTCCTCGATACGCGGGGGGTGCCCATAATTTTAGAAATTTCCGAAAAGGGAGTAACCATAGGAACTACCCAAGTTCTTCATGGAAACAACAAAACCAACATTACAGGGATACTCATTATAATGAGCATGATGATTATGATCATGAATATTGTGATTCAAACCCAAATAGGGGTTATAACAGAGGTAATAAATAATTACAGAGGCAATTATAACCGAGGTAGATCACAACAAAAAAGACAGGGTAAATCTCATTACCAGGCTAACTCTGCACAACAAGAGTTCCATGAGTCCGGTAGTCAGAATAATGATAAAAAAGACTCTAATAATGTAGGATGTTCTGCTTTCGATTTTGACAGAGCATTTCAGTGTTCCCAATGCAAAACATTATTCGAGCCAACCACAGTTTCGACTTTAAGCTGTGGTCATCTTCTTCCTGCTCTTCCTGCGTCAGTCGCGCATGATGGAAGAGGTGCTCTTGTCTTGAATAGAGGTCTAGTAGAAGGTACTCCGGTCTCAATTCTTTTCGATTCCGGGTGCACAACCATTGGAGTGAGGCAGTCACTTATAGATCCTTCTCGAGCCACTGGCAAAATAATCAAATGCATAACATTTGGTGGCACATTGGAGAAGTACTCCACTGCCCTTATCAACATTTCTACTCCCTTCTTTACAGGAGATGTGCAAGCATGTCTTCTGCCGAATTCGATCGCTGATCTTATCGTCGGTCGCATTCATGGTGCGAAAGAATGCACTCCGCAACAAATTGCCGAGTGGGAAAGTGATAATATGCATACTGCAAATGCTGTAGTCACTAGAGCTCAAGCTCTAAACATGCCGCAATCTTCGCCTTCTGGAGATAATGATGACCAGAACCAAGGTGATCTCTTGGAGATTTCGCATGTTTCCTTTATAAAACAGCAGGAAGATGATCCTACTCTAAAGAAATTCTTTACTCTAGCAAAAGAAGGTGATCCGAATAAGGACACGAATCATAAATCTTGGATTACGATGAGGAATGGCGTACTTGTACGTATGGTACAAGACTCCCGCTAAAATCCATTCATTCTCAAATTCTTGTGCCCAAAAATATGAGAGTTAAAATCTTACAGCACGCTCATGATTCTCAGTGTGCTGGACATATGGGTTTTTCCCGTACTAAATCTAGAGTTCTTGCATCTTTCTTTTGGCCTGCTGTGAATAAGGACATACGAATCTATTGTCGATCTTGTAAAGTATGTCAAGAGGTTAAATCCAGAGGTCCACGCCATGCTGCACCTATTCAGGCTGCAGACATTCCCATTCGACCATTTCAAAAAATGGCGATAGACATCATTGGTCCATTTAAGATAAAGTCTGCTAGAGGACACCAATTTATTTTGACGTGTGTGGATATGTGCACACGTTGGCCAGAGGCTGTTCCTCTAAAGAGCATAACTACTGCTGATATTGCAGATGCTCTTTGGTTAATATTTTCTCGTCTGGGGTTTCCAGCAGAAATATTATCGGACCATGGTACCCATCTCGTATCGGATACCATGTCTCAAGTAATGTCAACTCTTAAGATAGAAAGATCTCTGAGTAGTATTTATCATCCTATGTCCAATGGGATGGTGGAACGTCTGAATAGAACTCTGAAAAACCTACTAGGTAAGATAACTGAGGATCATCCTCAGGATTGGGACAGGGTTTTACCCGCGGCTCTCTTTGCATATAGAGAGGTCGCCAACGAACATACAGGATTTTCTCCTTTTGAACTTGTCTTCGGCGCGAAACCGCGAGGTCCTATGTCCTTACTTCATGATCTCATAACTGCTGATAATATTGTCGATGACACAAAATCCTCTTACGAATATGTCATTGCACTTAGACATAAGATTATCGAAGCATGCAAATTGGCAACTGCTTCTTCTGAATTTGCGAAACAGAAGGCAAGGCAATTTGCCAATAAGACCAGACGCTTGCGACAACTTTGTCCAGGTGACAAAGTATTGGTCCTGCTACCTTGTAGAGAAAACAGACTTCTTATTTCTTGGAAAGGTCCGTACGATATAATATCAAAAGTTTCCGATGTTGACTATATCGTCGATATTGACGGGAAGCATAAAACCTTCCACATCAACATGCTCACGGAATTCCATGAACGTCCTGATTATTTACAACCTGTTTTCCAGGCAACGGACGATTTTCCAGTCCAACATTGACAGTACTCATCTCTGTCAGTAATACAGGATGAGGAAACGAGTTTCTCGGATGTAAATTTACCTTTTCCAATGATTCCTCTTCACTCTAATGAATCATGGAAAGATGTTGCAATTTCTCCAGAATTATCTCCAGGAGAGCAGAAACAAGTTTCTACTATGTTAGAACAATTTCAGGATGTCCTTACTGACATTCCTGGTCAAACTAATGTCATTCAACATGACATTATTCTTACTGACCATAATCCTATAAGAGTCAGACCGTATCCTATCCCGATACATTTTCAAGCACAGGTAGAAAAAGAGTTGGATGAGATGATAGAGTTAAAAATTATTGAACCATCCACATCAGCATATTCTTCACCGATGGTTATCGTGCGAAAAAAAGACAACAACATACGTCTTTGCGTTGATTATCGCAAATTGAACCAAGTGACGAAATTTGATGCTGAACCTATGCCTTTACTTGAAGAGCTACTTACCAGACTATCGAATTCTCATTTCTTTACTAAACTCGATTTGTCTAAGGGATATTGGCAAGTTCCAGATGTCATTGCATATCTTGATGACATCTGTCTTTTCAGTGATACTTGGAACGATCACTATAATGGGATAAATGAACTATTGTCTATCTTACGCGAGCATAACCTGACAGCGAAACCATCGAAAGCGTGTATTGGTTTTAGCGAAATATCTTTCTTAGGTCACCGTGTTGGTCATGGGTTCCTAAAAACAGAAGACCATAATACAAGTAAGATACTTAACATTTCTATTCCTAAGACTAAAAAGCAAGTGCGAAGTCTCTTAGGTCTAATACAATTTTATGGACGATTCATTCCGAATCTGTCCTCCATTATGTCACCTCTTTCTTCCTTGCTAAAGAAAGGGTCTCCTAATGTAGTCCATTGGACTCAAGAATGTCAATCCTCTTTGGATAAGGTTAAAACTATGTTTTCTACTTCACCTATCCTAGTATTGCCTTCTAAGGATAAGACATTTATTCTTCGTAGTGACGCTTCATCCACAGGGATTGGAGCAGCACTAATGCAAGAGTACTCTGGAACTCTGCATCCTGTGATGTATATTTCTCGAAAATTAAATGCCGCAGAGAAGAATTACTCGGTCCTAGACCGTGAATTATTGGCTATGGTTTGGTCAATCCTTAAACTGCAAAGATTTCTTCTTGGCGCGCATTTCATTGTGGAAACTGACCAGAAAGCTCTTACGGCTATTCAGAGTAAAAATCTGAAGAGCGCAAGATCAACGCGATACGCGATTGCTCTGCAGCCGTTTCATTTTTCGGTGCGAGCTATCCGTGGGTCAGAAAATGTGATGGCAGATATTTTGTCTAGATGCCCACATGATTCATAACTGTTAAATTATATGCCTAACTTTGCTACTGTTGTTCCTATGTTGAAATGTGTACACATATGGAATATATCATATATTGATTGTAACACTACTTAGCGGTTCATTGATGTTTATTCACCGCTGATCTTTCAATGTTTTTTCGTCTTTGATGATCATGATGTTAAGATATCTAAGATGAAATTTATGTATAAACTGATGTAGAAAGTGTGGCATTGCCAGTATTGTAGTATGCGTTGGTGACACCTCTCTGGAAATATTTATACTTAGAGAAATACTTTCTCTAAGTTCATGAAATATATTCTCAATGCTTATCATCTGCGCATTGCTATTGGTGCGTTGTGAGCCTATTGTATGTTGCTTCTAGATGTATTTCAAAAAAAAAATGTACCTTTTTTCCCCGAGGGGTGTGGTAGTCAGTTGCGTACATATTTTGACGCACATATTACAAAAATACGATATGGCTATTTAATATGGAAAATATATATTTGCATTCATTTGTGTATGAAAATGCTTCCTCTGGTAAAGCTAGATAATTCATGATTGATTTACACTTTTGATTATATGAGTGATCTTTCTTGATATTGATTCGGCGCATGGATATTGAATTCATGTCCGTTGTTATTTGTTCGGGCCAGAAAATAGATTAATTTTGCTTGTTATGTTTATGGCCTGAATTCATGTGTACTACTTGTCTAGTGCAAGTAGATTCAGTCGTATATTGTATACCTTTGTATGTTCAGGTCGGACTATACTCTTTCTGCCGGAATCTAGCGCAGGTTTTCGTAGTCCTACTGGGTTGTGGAGAGTTCCGATAATGTCGCCAAGATGGCTGAGTGCTTTTTCCAAGGCTGGCACTGTTTAAGGTTTAACAGTGATTCATAGATGTTTTTCTAGGAGAAGTTAATGTCCCTGCAAGAGTCTATTTGTCAGAGATCCTCCTCATATGTATGATTCGGACTCCAGTTATGCCAGACCCTATTTTTGATGATCTCGAGTCGGTTAGTCCTAGATGGAACATTGTGCTTCGTATCGCTAGGGTCGTGTTTTGTATCGACGAAGATGACAGGCTTTCCTACAGCAGTTATGTCTACATGAATTAACTTGATTACTGTAGAGCTGTATGGAAAACTTTATGAAATTACTTATATGCACATTTTAAATTAACTTTGGCTTATATTTACCCTCCTACGAGTGAGTGAGCGACAACTCAGGAAGGCGGCCATGTTATATTATTGTCATCATATTTTTGATCACTGTCAAGAGAACAGAGTATGTATCCTACTATCGGGCAGTGGTATCGAGATCTTGTTATGAGGTGAAAACCCACTATCGTGGTTTATGATTATTATACAAACATTGGACATATTTCAGCTTAAGAACTTAGCCATGAAATGAAGGTTCGGCCAATGACTTTTGTATGTTTACCGATCCTCATTGACGCGTTTAGTCAGTAGAGGATACGGTGATTAGTTACCAGAACAGTGAATACTACCTTGGGTTGAATGATATTTCACTACTACATGAATGTATCATCCACGATTCAAATAACCAATGAATTTATGTCAACATGTATCTATGTCTGTATCCGTGCTGTCCAGTTTGCGTGCCTTCATTAAACTATTGAAATGTCAGAGGCAGTTCAAGTCGTCATTGCATTACATGAGAGTGTGTGAGAGTTATTATCAAATGGTCTGTTACATCGAACTACTACACCATTCGCGTTACTTGACACTCCCACTCAATGTCTACATAACAGGTTCATTCGAAGATGCAAAGGTAACTGAAGAAGACTTTCTTCAGTAATGAACAGAGCATGACCCAAAACATAAATACTTTGACACTCTACAATGTCTTACATTAAATTGTTGTCTGTAATTTTGCATTGTTGCATATCTCTTGAGTTTCATTTTTACTTTGGCTATCAGAAGGATCTGATGCCACATCTGCTCCTCTATATACCTTTACATCCTGCAATGATGATCTAAACTTCTTGTTTATGAATATATGATCAATCTGATTTTCTGTTCTATGGTCTGGTGATATCCATGTTGCCTTGTGTATTCTCTTATGTGGAAACATGCTTCCTCCTATAGCCAGTTGATTTGAAGCACAGAAGTTTGAGAATAGTTTCCCATTTTCATTCATTATTCCTAGCCCATGTTTTCCCATGACTTCTTCAACGCCGGTGTTGACTGTACCTATCTTTGCATTCATGTCACCCATCGAAATTGCGGTGTCTCTTCTTATTACTTTTTCCATAATTTCCTGTAGTCTAGAATAAAATGCTTCTTTCACAGACTCTTCTTTGTCATTAGTTGGTGCATACCATTGGATAACATTTACATTTATTTTCTTTATAGCTGTTTTAAAGGAAGCTGTTATTTATTCTGGGTCCAACAGCTTCCCATTCATTGAGTGCTTCATGTGCTTCTTTAGATAACATAAGAGCTACCCCTTCACTGTGATGGGAACTTTCGTCTTCATGTCCTGAGGACAGCACCAATTCACCTGTGATGAGTTTCTTCTTGTCTACCCCCTTCCACTTTGCTTCACACATTCCCAGAACCTCGATTTTATATTCCCTCATTTCTGCTGCTACTTGTGCCATTTTCCCTTGTTCGTTTAATGTCCGAACATTTCAGGTGCCAAATCTGGAAGTTCTCCTAGAAGAAAGAAGGCTAGTCAGTAACACAGACTCCTTTCGGCTTTCTCTGTGCTGCATCATACGCCTCCCTGCAAGAGGACCTTCCCCTGTCTTGGATGGCTGTGTTTTATTTTTCTTAATTTACTTGTCCATGTTTGTTGAAGTTTTTTGTGGTTTAAATTTGTTACAGGATGGAGTAACCAGCCCCATGCCCAACCTTCCTTAGTCGCTTTCTACGACATGCATGGCATGGAACAGTGTTACTATTCTTTGCTCCCCTTTCGGGCCCCGGTAACACACGGGTGTAGTCGTGCTTTGTTAAGGCTTAAATTGTTATCCCGCCATTACTTCCCACATGATCTCATCACGTGCAACCAACCTACCAATTCGTGTGCTAGCTTCTGCTACACTTGGCTCATTACATTTTAGGCGCCCGCTTGTCATTGATAAGTCAATACATGCGGCTAGCAAGAATGAAGATATGTACACCATCATGACAGGTAGACACTGGATTTTGGGTTCGTCATGTTCGCAGAAGAGAACCCGGCACCATCTCCAGAACTGCCAGGCTATGGACCTCAGAGGGAAGGCCTACCAAAAACAACTTGGCAGGGAAGTGTGGAGGACCAGACAAAAACCATAAACCACACTTGCGGCACAGAAAGAAGGATGGTCACTGACCGAGCGGAGAAAGTCTGTTGCTGCCCTACAAAGTGTCACCAGGCGTGAAGACCACTAATTACTTTGTCAGCCAGCGGCCATGAATTCAAGAAGATGAAAAAGAATAAGACTTATAAAAAATTGCAACATTTTAGTTAGAAAATTAATGTGGTACTTACGTTTGACGGCCCACTAAACACTTCAGATCTTCTTTAACAACTAGGGTAGATTAATTTCCCATTTGCATTGCGATAGCCTTATCATGAAGATCTAAAGTTCACGACGCCCCTGGAATAAATTAAAAACAATTTGAAATACTGAGGACATTTTTGTTTAGCCGTTATCAACAATTGATTAATTTCCGTGCAATCCCAAATTTCTGATTTGATTGCTGTTTTGGAATGTAAGAATACTGGGAAAATGCTCAGATCGAAAGCTGCAGACTAGCAGGAGGAATACTTGCAAAATCTGTGTAAGTTGTGTCTCTTATTTTAAATTCCAGGGTAAGTTTTTTTTTTTTTTTTTAGATTTGTTCAACTTCGTTTGTATATATAATTAGAACTTTCAGCAAAACTGTTTCTGAGTTTTGATTGTTTGTTTTTTAAATTTAAAATACAAAACAAATAAATCTAAAGGTAGTTCCATTGAAGATAACTGTAATAGAGTGAACTGTTACAGACTTCACTACACCATGTTTCAGCTTTACGTGGTGGGGGTGATCTGTGCCTTTCCTCATTGCCTTTGCCTTCCCTATCTTAATAGCAGCATTATGTGCCCATTTACAGCTGAATAGACTGGAGCAGAACATTGCTAGGTTTCGAATCTGATTACTTTGCCTGGTTGTTGTTGTTGTTGTTATTAGTCCTGCGGCGTTTGGGATCTCACTCTTCAGCCCAATGTCATGTAGTGATATTTACATGCTTTTGCAAGTTGTTTTGTTTCTCCGTACAAGATGTTCCACTTATCTGCCTCGAAAGGAGTATTTTCCTAACATTATCAAGTGCTGGGCACTCAAAGAAGTGGTGGTCAACATGTTCATAGAGTAGTTACATAGCTGGTACTCTGGAGAATGTTGTGGTTGGATTCTGTTCTAGTGACTGTTCAAGATAGATACCACCTCCCAGAAATAAGACAAGATGTACAGAAAGTAGTACATAATTTACCATCACATACCAGCTTAAAAACACCAGAAGGACAAATAAAATTAGTAGATGTAGCAACCAAACGTTTCTAAGTATTCAGTCTTATGAGTGCATGACAAAGAACCATAGATGCCTATCTTGAAGAATGTTTTCATGTCTATACTTACGGATCTGCATTTAAGGCAACCATCAAAGCAGGTTATGGAGTCTACATATGTTCTCCAGATATCTTACACCAAGACTGACTTGTGATTTATTATTTGCTTGTGTTCCCAGTTTTCTAAAAGGTGTCTATTGGTGTGGTTTCGGTTCATTCTCTTAGATGAGATTGCATCGTTTAATCTTTGTATAACTTGCCACGTATTACTATGCCAATGATCTTCATTAGCAGGCTTTTTCTCCATAAACGATCATAAGCCTGCTGGAGGTGAGAACAGTACGTTTCTCATTCTGGAAGCCATCATGAATTCTTTCCGTCAAAGCTTTACCTGGAGAGGCAAACACTCTAATTACTCTGGTAATTGACGATTTTGTATCTGTCTAAAATTCCGGTCATGTAATAGCATCTTCAATGGTAGAGGATCCGTTGGTTATGAAAAATTATGTTATGGTTTCCGCCATAGTAAACTAGTTGAGAAACACGGATGAAGAAAAATTACAACAAGAAATGGATATCCATCTTTTTCAAGTACAATGCCAGATGGTGCAAGCGATCACGTATTTCCACTATGCTCATGTCCTGAGCGTTGTTTATTAATTATGTTCATGGTTTCTTTCTATGCCGTAATGCCAAACTGTCTAGCATCTTTTCTTTTTGTCGTCCTCTGTTTCTTTTTTTTCCTTCCTTGTTTTTGTGTTGTTACAACGTATTTCATCTTATCTCTTCTGTCACGAGCGTTTAGGTTTTAGAAATAGTTGTTGAGTTTGACAATGTTAGTGAAATCGACAAAATAAGTGAACCGTCAGATTTATGGAAAAAACACAGACAATGTGTGAAAATAGTGACTGTATGACAACCTGGAAGGAGGGGTATTACAGCTATCTCTCTAGCCAAGCCCACACACGCTTATAATCTTACTAATCACTCGCTCTCTCTTCTTTCTCACAGGCAGATAGAGAATATAGTAAGAGCTAAAAATGTATGGAGAAAGGTCATGAACAGCGCATTAACAAAAGGTTAAAAATTTATTTATATCTTGAAAGTAGAATATATTTAAAAAACAACAACACAAGAAATGCAGCTAAATCACAACAAGTTAACAATTACAGAAAAAAAATCAAGGGAACAAAACCAACTATTGTGCCCCGATCCATAAACTAAACCCAAAGATTAAATCCTTCGGCTGTTTGTGTATGATATAACCCTATCACAGTGTCCATAGTCTCTATCCAGACTGTAGGAGTATACTAAATCCACTGGGGAAGAGCAAACGGCTGTCCTTGCGTAGCCTTCACAAATTACTAACACGATAAGCTGTAGATTTATCTCTAGTCTTTCCGCTAGTGCGCGCGGAGTTTTTGACTGACCAGAAGTTTACAAGACGAGTTCAAACTAGGACAGATGTCCGCTGCGCTATTATCCAGCGCGTGAAATGGGCATGCGTGCTTGATGCTTAAATCCGGTTGGGCTGGTTTGAACTTTATTTTGACTGAGCGCTCAATTTAAGCACTTAGTCAGCTGCTTTCAATTCAGCTGGTGAAGATGAGCAAGATGAGGTATTAGATGCCACGAAAGCTCTGACTTGTATTAAATCGGCGAGTAGTAAACCACAACTGCACAATACGATTTCAGATTTGCTGTTGCTGGTTATACACTGCATGAGCTAAATTCCCGTTAGATGGCTTATGTGAAGAGGGTTGCAATTTCAGGTACGTTATGACAACTCGTGGAGTTCTTTGCTTACTGGAACCGTGAGGTCGAGGAGAATGTTACATTCCTTGACTGAGACCCAGCTGTAACAGTTGGGTACACTGGAACGTAGACCAAAACAAACAACCTTTACATCAAGCAAATGAATACTTACTTAGTCGTTCCCCTTCCACCGTGAGGTGAAGAGGTTTGGGAGAGAGAGCGCCAGACCATCCTATCGGCTGTCTTCCTCCTGACCTGGTTCCATTCTAGTCCTCGGTCCTTCAAAGATTGTCTAATGTTGTCCTCCCAGAGGACTCTGGGTCGTCCTGGGGGTCTGGATCACGGGCTTTTTGTTTCCCATGCTTGTCGTGGTAGCTGATCTTCTCCCCATTTGGTAGAAGGACTGCACTAAATTAAAGGGACAAGACTCTGGTAGAAGGACTGCACTAAATTAAAGGGACAGCACTCTGGTAGAAATACTGCACTAAATTAGAGGGACAGTACTCTGGTAGAAAGACTGCACTAAATTAGATGGACAGTACCCTGGTAGAAGGACTGCACTAAATTAGAGGTACAGTGCTCTAGTTGAAGGACTGCACTAAATTAGAGGAACAGTACTGTGGTAGAAAGACTGTACAAAATTAGAGGGACAGTACTGTGGTAGAAAGACTGCACTAAATTAGAGGGACAGTACTCTGGTAGAAGGACTGCACTAAATTAGAGGGACAATACTGTAGTAGAAGGACTGCACTTAATTAGAGGAACAGTACTCTGGTGGAAAGACTGCACTAAATTAGAGGGACAGTACTCTGGTAGAAGGACTGCACTAAATTAGAGGGACAGTACTCTGGTAGAAAGACTGCACTAATTAGATGGACAGTACTCTGGTAGAAGGACTGCCCTAAATTAGAGGGACAGTACTCTGGTAGAAGGACTGCACTAAGTTAGAGGAACAGTACTGTGGTAGAAAGAATGCATAAAATTAGAGACAGTACTCTGATAGAAGGACTGCACTAAATTAGAGGGACAGTACTCTCATAGAAGGAGTTCACTAAATTAGAGGAACAGTACTCTGGTAGAAGGAATGCACTAAAATAGAGGAACAGTACTGTGGTAGAAAGACTGCACTAAATTACAAAAACGGTACTCTGGTAGAAGGACTGCACTAAATTTAGAAAGACTGCACTAAATTACAAAAACAGTACTCTGGTAGAAGGACTGCACTGAATTAGAGGGACAGCACTCTGGTAGAAGGACTGCACTAAATTAGAGGGATATTACTCTGGTAAAAGGACTCCACTAAATAGGAAGGAACAGTACTCTGGTAGAAGGACTGCACTAAATTAGAGGAACACTACTCTGGTAGAAGGACTGCACTAAATTAGAGGAACAGTACTCTGGTAGAAATGATAGAAGCTCTGGAGAGCTTTGGTATAGATATAATCACAGAAATATGCAACGATATATACAATACAGGAACCAAATGCAACAGAATGTTCAGACTTCAGAACAATCAGCCTGATGAGTCATGCAATTAAGATACTGCTCAAAATCATACAGGAAAGAATAAAAAGTAAAGTAGACAGCGAAATCCAAGAAGAACAGTTTGGTTTTAGACGGAACAGTGGAACAAAAGAGGTAATATTTTGCCTAAGAATATTAGCAGAAAAATATACAGAGGTCCAAAAAAGTATGTATATGTGCTTCATTGACTATAAGAAGGGGTTTGACAGAGTCCATCATGTTCTGTATGGTGCAGAAACATGGACGATGAATAAGCATTTGGAAGAAAGAATTGAGGCTCTTGAAATGTGGATATATAGAAGAATGGGGCGTATCTCATGGAAAGAGATGAAACAAATAAGGAGGTCCTAGAAAATCTAGGTATGAAAAGAGAACTAATGAGGGAGGTCAAAGTTCGGCAGCTAAAATACTTTGGCCACATAAAAAGGCATAACACCTTGCAGAAGACCATAACAGAAGGGAGAGTTGAAGGTAAACGTGCAAGGGGAAGACAGCGCTATAAGTGGGAAAATAACATCAAAAGATGGACAGGAAAGAGTCTATCAGAGTGTACCACCAAGACAAAGACAGAAACGTTGGAGATCCATTACAGCCAACCTTCGTTGTGAGAAAAGGCAATCTGTGATGATGATGATGACTCTGTAGAAAGACGCACTAAATTAAGGATGCATTACTCTGGTAGAAGGACTGCACTAAATTAAGGAATATCATATAACAGTCTGTGTCTGATGTAACTAAATATTTCATTTAAGTCTTATTTTAACTTAAAAGTATATATAACTATAATATTTCATGTGTCTTATTTTTAACTTAACATAACGAAATATGTCATGTCTTATGTCTAACATAAACTAGATGTGGTATTAAAGTCTGTGTCTGTCATAAGCTAAATGTAGTCAAAATGTCTGTGTCTGACGGAACTAAATATTTAACATAAGTCTTATGTCTAACATAAACTAGATGTGGTATAAATGTCCAACGTAACTAAATATTTCACATGTCTTATGTCTAACATAAACTAGATGTGGTATAAAAGTCTATGTCTGACGTAACTAAATATTTCACATAAGTCTTATGTCTAACTTAAACTAGATGAGGTATTAAAGTCTGTGTCTGTCATAAGCTAAATGTGATAAAACAAATGCCATAAACTGGGCATTACTATAACTGGTAATTATGCATTATACGACAGTTCTTAAGCACATGTTCAAAGATTTGTATTCAGTTTTAAATGAATGTTCAGTTATCAATAGATCGTCATCACTCAATGTTCATTAACGTGAACAGTGACAGTTGGTTATTAATAAACATCATTTGTTGTCAAAAGCTCATTTATCAACAAATGAGCAGTACAAATATAATCTGAGCTGCGAAGTAATGTTTTGTCACCAGTAACTGTGAACTCACTTTTTGTGGCACTAGCCACCAGCTTGGTGAATCCCTCCCGCTTCATGGCCTGGGAGAAGATTTGTCTTTCTGTCCGCTTATTATGTGTGCAGACACATGACACCAGAGGAGAGACATTTCTACTGTCTTCTGTGTCAGGAGGTGTTAATTTTTAATGTTGTTGAATCTGACATAGTTGCAGTCAAACAGAAACGATACAACATCACGAAACTGAAGGATCTTTCACCAGAAAAGCTTTCGTGGTCGACGTAAAGAGAAGATATTATTGAGATTATCAAAAGCCAGGAAAGAACTGAGACCGATGATGTTGACCAGAGATTCAACACCATCTAAACATTATACAAGGAAAGCAGCAAGTCATGCTTGGGATTCCAGGAAAGAAAGAGCCAAGACTGGATAACACCAGATACGTTAAACACCATAGCGAAGAGAAAGGAAATGAAAGAAAAAAAAACAGAAGCTAAGTCTCCCAGGTTAAAGGCAAAATATAGTGAACCGTACAGTCAGCTAGCTGGACAAGGAAGTTAAACGTCAAACCCGTGCTAACAAAAGGACATTTCTGGATGACCTTGCAAGACAGGCAGAAGAGGCAGAACAGACGATAGGATAGTCTGGCGCTCTCTCTTCCAAACCGCTACACCTCACGGTAGAAGGGAAACGACTAAGTAAGTAAGTAAGTAAGTCATCCAATGGTATGCACCAACTAATGACAAAGAAGAGTCTGTGAAAGAAGCATTGGAAAAAGTAAAACGAAGAGACACCATAATTTTGATGGGTGACATGAATGCAAAGATAGTCAACACCGGCTTTGAAGAAGTCATGGGAAAACAAGGGCTATGAATAATGAATGAAAATGGGAAACTATTCTCAAATCAACTGGCTATAGGATGAAGCATGTTTCCACATAAGAGAATACACAAGCAACATGGATATCACCAGACCATAGAACAGAAAATCAGATTGATCATATATGCATAAACAAGAAGTTTAGATCATCATTGCAGGATGTAAAGGTATATAGAGGAGCAGATGTGGCATCAGATCCTTCTGATAGTCAAAGTAAAAATGAAACTCAAGAGATATGCAACAATGCAAAATTATAGACAACAATTAATGTAGGACATCTAAGAAATCAAGAAACAAGAGACAAATTTGCGGTCACAATATCCAACAAATTCCAAGTGTTCGAACAACTGGAAGATGTAGGGAATACAGAAGACTATTGGCAGCAAATCAAAACGGTGTGGAATGAGACATGTGAAGAAATACTGGGGAACGAAAGAAACGAACTTTATTTTCAAAGTTCTGCCATATTGCCAAGTCATCAGCGTAAAGAGCTTTCTCGGCTTTGATCTGGTCAGCTAAGTCATTGATATAGTGCAGCTTAATGATGCGCCTTGTGGTAAGCCTTCGTCTAAGACTTCTTTAGATGAGATTGCATCGTTGATCTTTGTCTGGATTGTTCAATCAATCAAAAAATAATTTATCCACTTGCTTGCCACGTATTACTATGCCAATGACATTGTCTTTCATTATAATTGAACATTGGACGACAACAAAAAGCATGAATAACAACAGAAACCATCAATAAGATAAAAGACAGAAAAAATAAGAAAGCAGATTTAAACACAAGCAAAACCAGAAGTTCCAAAGCCAAGGCTCAAGAAGTGTACACTAAAGCAAACAAAGAAGTAAAAAGAAGTATCAAAAGAGATAAGAGGAAGTATACTGAGGAGTTGGCAAGAGAGGCAGAAGATGCTGCAGCCAAAGGAAATATGAGAGAACTGTATAGAAGCACAAAGAAGCTAACAGGGAAATACAAGCAAACAAATTGAATCATAAAAGACAAGAATGGAAAACAGCTCAGCAATATACAAGAGCAAATGAAGAGGTGGACAGAATATTTTGAGGACCTTCTCAATAGACCAGCTCCACAAAACCCCCCGGACGTCCAGCCAGCAGAAGAAGAGCTACAAATTAACGGTAAAAGACCAACGAATGAAGAAATAAAGAAAGTTATAAAGCTTCTAAGAGATGGAAAAGCGTCTGGACCTGATGGCATTCCAACAGAGGCCATCAAAGCAGATATCGACACGGCTTCAGAGATGTTATATAAATTACTTGGTAAAATCTGGGAAAAGGAAGAGATACCAGCAGAATGGAAGGAGGGATATCTGGTTAAGTTGCCTAAGAAGGGAAATTTACAAGAGTACACAAATTATAGAGGAATAATGTTACTATCAGTGCCAGGAAAAGTATTAAACATGATTATCCTTGAGAGATTAAAGGAGTCCATAGACAAAAAACTGAGAGATGAACAAGCAGGTTTTCGACAAATCAGATCATATACAGACCAGATAGCCAGTTTGAGAATAATAGTGGAGCAAAGTCTGGAAAAGACAAAAATAATGAGAATAAATGCAAGTAATGATAACAGGGTTGAACTTGAAGAAACACCAATACAAGATTTAGAATCGTACACATATCTTGGCAGCAATATAGACAAAGTTGGAGGGACAGACAGTGATATCAAACTAAGAATAAAAAAAGCAAGAGGAGCTTTCATTGCATTGGGAAATATATGGAGATCAAGAGAAATCGGATCCAACACGAAAACAAGAATCTTACTCAAATGTGAAGTCAGTCCTATAGTATGGCTCTGAGACATGGAGAACAACAAAGACAAGAACCAAAAAGCTACAGACTTTTATAAATGGGTGCTTGCGTAGAATAGAGAGATTAAAATGGTATGACAAGGTTACCAACTGTAGCGAAAGGTTTTTCTAGTATGATAATAGTGGTAGAGAAGAAGTAGAATCTCTCTCCAAAAAGGATGAAGTTCCAGTGCCCGAGAAGTACACTGGTATCACAAGTGAGTTACAGCTGTGAATACTCTGAGCTGGACAATAGATTTAGGCTTCAGAAGTATAAGTTGCTCTTTCGCTATTGTAACCCTATGTGATAATATAATTAAATTAGAAAAAGTAACTCAAATTTTAACAGTTAAAAATTTACCAAGTCAAATGAGTACAATTTCAATATTTATTATGTACATCTATATATATATTCTTGTAATGATAAATGGGTGTTGGAAGATGGTAAAATGTATGATTATTTATAGTTACAAATTAAAATAAATAATAGAAAAAGTCTTGGATTTATCTTCCACTGAAATTACACAAAAGTTTGTCACAGTATCTCTTTGATATCTCTGGCTATCTAGTTCTCATCATAGACAGTTGTTTTAGAAACTGCTCACAGTGTTTGGTGGATGAATACACATAAAACTCATTTGTTATTAGTTACGTCTGCTCGAGGTTCATGAGACACACTTGAATAAACAGACTGTCCTTCAGCCCGCCCTATAACTACGGGGGACTAAAATGTTGAAGATTGGTTGACCTCTAGGCTTCAGTTAGCAGGATCAACGGTCCTCAAGTCTATAGTTTCTCGATCAGGAATGATCATAAACATTGATCATAAAAACCTGGAACAAAAGGTAATAGGTGGCCATGGTGTTCCAACAATCTCACCACCAACTGCTGTTCATGATGTGACCATGTCTTCAGTGTTTGTATATAAATGAATGAATCATGGTAGTACGTTACAGAGATAACATGATAAGATAATGTCTACTGTGCAGAAAATAACAAAATACATGAATAAATCACGTTATGATACATGGGTAAGATATAACCTTTGCCTTCCACTTATGGATGCCGAGTCACTTATGTACTTGCTGGTGTGTCGTAAGCTTAGATGCAAGAACTAGCCATGATATATTTGACTAACCAATTAATGGTTATTCTTCCTGACAATGCCGGTGGAGGTTATCTCTGGTTAGCGTCATTCCCTTTTTTATTATATCTGGTACAATCAATCGGAAATAAAATCTGAAATAAAATGATATTAATAATACATATATCTTTAATAAACTTACATACCCTCTTAGGATTAATAAGCTCACGGTGAGACTATATTGGCTGAATTTAATCTGCCCTGCATGCAGCGTGAAAATAGAACTTTTCTTGCAGATGCTGTCTTTCAGTTTCTCACTTTGGCTTCTGGATTTGGTGTGTGTGATTTTCAACGCGCCGCTCTGTCCTTATATTTCAGTCTCTCGCCCGTACGAGAAAGCACCTCCTAAAGTCGCAAAAGATTTTCGTTTAATCTCTCGGTTTGAGGCGATTTGAGGCAATCTGTGCTTTTTCTGTACTTGTTTTCTCTTCTTTTCACTACACACTTATATCCTTCCTTCCTAGGTATCCTTTCATATTCCCCATATGAGGCTTTCATTCTATTCAAATTTTATCCAAATCCGTTAAGGCATATACGTACAATAAATTTTTAAAGATAATTAGCTAACTTTTAGCAGATGTGATGAAGGTGAAAAATATTAATTATCTTTAAAACTATTTATATTTGAATAATATCCTTTTGGATATCATTTATAGTCTATCTCCTTTGGTGAATTATTATTATTTAAATGTATTCCACCCAGGCGTTTTCTTGTAGTTTTAAATTTAATGTCCAGTAAAATGCAAACTTTTAAAGTCAGCCATTCATTCCTATATTCGCTATCCTACCTTTTTCAATACCGTCCGGCTGAACGTAAGTCACATTTTTTCCTCCTACTTCAAACTTCAAAGCAAGACCGCCGCGCTGTCCTTTCGCTGTGTGTGTTTGTATGTCGCGCTACACATTTTTTTTTTCACAACAAAGCAAGAGGTGCAAAATTTCGCTACACCAACTTGGAAATGAGGACAAGAACTAGACAAGTGCCAGTGGAACAAGAGATGATAAGAAGACGATGGCGATGGATAGGGCACACACTGAGGAAACCTGTTGATAGCATTACAAGGCAGTCAGTCGTTGTTCTGGAACCTCCAGGGCAAGTGAGGCAGAGTTAGACCAAGAAGCACATGGAGAAGAGAGCTGGAAACAAAGGTGAAAATGATGAGAACGTAGAAAGAACTTGAGATGATGGCACGTGACAGGAGGACTTGGCATGTGTTTGTTGAAGGCCTATGCTCCTTTGGGAGTGGAGGGTTATGAATGAATGAAAGTACGACCAGGAATACAAATATCGATCCTTAAGACGAGCCCCGGAGACACAATTAGACTGACAGTAGGCCGGAGATCTGAAAGGCCGTTTAAAACGGCAACAATTTTCCTTTTTACGAGATCTAATAGAGAGTAAACTGAAGCCTTAAATAGAACTTCTTATATACATTTTATTACTAAGCTAGAGTGCGACGGTGCAGTAAATTGCGTTTTATCGGCCAAAGAATGGTGAGTAAAAAATTGTTTATGGTGTCACAGATTTTCTTTTTCTTGGGGCATAAACATCCTGGTTAGGTAGCGGAAAGTAAGCGTTTGAATTTATTCAAGACTTCATTGTGCTAGTGGTTAAGACACTTAGGAAGATTCAGTTTTAGCTCTGGCTTGAGAGATGTGGCTAGCGTATAATGGACTACCCTTTTTGTAAATCTCTAGTTGATGTTCCATTTTTCAGGACAGTTTCCTTAGATATTTTAGCTATTTATGAAATTGTTTCCATTCTCGTCTGAAAAACATCTATTTGTGCTCCAGTCATCTTATGGTTCGTAGTTTAATTTTAAAACGTTAGTGTAGTCTACGTAAATGTGAAAGAGTGAGCAGACGAATCATCATCAGCGTCATCATTATCATCATCATTATCATCATCAACATCATCAATATCCTTCAGCTCCCCAAGAGCATCGGACTTCAACAAACTTATGTCTTGTTTTGGCATGTTCCGTGCCATCTGCTCAATGTCTGTCTGTGTCTTGTTTATGCCTCTCATGTTGTTCTCTTCTCTATGTGTTTCTTGGTTTCCCCTTTCCTCTCCTACCCTGGGAATTCCAGAACAAGGACTACCTAATAATGCTATCAATAGGTTTCCTCAACATGGGTCTTATCCATTTCCAATGTCTCCTTCTTCTTGAGACCACATAAATAAGTAAACAAACAGATAGACAAGAGAAAGTTCAGGAATTGCGTGCAGATATGAACTCAGTCAGGTCCAACAGTTCAGTGCTGTAAACAATGTGAACTGAAAAATATTATTTTAAAAAAAAGTGTTTTGTCATAACACTAAATCCGCTTAAAAGATATTTTTGAAACGTTAGTTTCTCCCTCTACATCTCTTAACCAGGGGATTTCAGAACAAGGATTACATTGTAATGCTTTTAACAGGTTTCCTCAGTGTGGTTCCTATCCAGCGTCTTCTTCTCATCCATTGTTCCACTGGAAATTGTCTGAATCTTCTCATCAGTTCCACATTAGCGATCTTGTCATACCACTTCAACCCTTCTATTCTATGCAAGCACCAATACATTAAAGTCTCTAGTTTATTTATTTTTGTTCTCCAAGTGAATGAACATAAGATTATGTTGTGATTGTCTGTTGCATTATTTATGTGACTTGGAAATTCCGTGTTTTTTTTTAGGATACATAAATATTTGAAATGTATAAGTTATTTTAGAATGAGCATATTATTTTTTTTTAAAGGACCATTGACATTTTTTAAAAAACTAATAAGGAGGACAAAGAGGGACACTTTTTTAAGGAAAGGAGGACACAAAGGAGGACACATTAATTTCACTAATTTATTACATTTATGTAAAGAATCGTGATAAAATATATAGAAATACTTCAACGAAATTAAAAAAAAATATTTAAAATCTTCATAAAATGCATGTTTTAATAATGCTTAGTATGTCTAGGTCCCAAGTTCCGATGAAGCTACAAAACTTTCTCAAACGTGCCAATGACATCAAGATATCCTAACTCATCGTTCCACATATACATATTAGTAGTAGGGTAGGCGCAAAACGACGCGAATTCAGGTGGTTGCACATGACTTTTATATAACAAAATACCCCGATCGATTTCAGGTGGAGGCGCGTCAGGTGGTGGCACATGACTTTTTATATAGCGATATATTTTAGCCAGGGTGACTTCCTCTGACGATCAGCTTGCGTTCTATATTGTGTGTATGTTGTTGTTGTGTTGTGTATTACATGTTATACATATATTTAGACATATATTTAGACAATATATACAAGGGGCTTGACATAAGTCTTGGGCCTGACCATAAAGGACATGTCACAGAGAGCTGAAATTTTGTATAGTGTTTATTCCTTTTCAGTACAGCCACCATCTGAATTGACACACTTCTGCCATCTCTGCTTGACCTTGAAAAGACCTTGGGAGTAGAACACCCTATTTTTCGAACCAAACCAGTCATCACATGCCAGTATAACCTCTTCATCGCTGTCAAAATGATTTCCTTTTAGCTGTTTTTTAAGATTTGGGAATATAAAAAAGTCTGATGGAGCCAAATCTGGAGAATATAGTGGGTGCGGAAGAATTTCAATATTCAAATCGTTGGCTGCTAGCTGCACACCCCATGCTTTGTGAGAGGGCGCGTTGTCTTGAAGCAAAGGAATATTTTGAGTGCGCGTTATCCGTCGTTTCCTGGTCACAACCTTTCTTAGTTTGGTGAGAAGATCTGCATAGTACTGTCCATTAACTGTGTTGCCACGAGGCAGATAATCTTTCAAAAGGACACCTTTGCCGTCCCAAAATACAATCAGCATCACTTTTCCTGCTGATTTCTGCGCTCTCGGCTTGACAGGTGTTGGGGAGCCCAGGGTTTTCCATTGCATGCTGGTAATTTTGGATTCGGGGTCATAATGGTGTACCCAAGTCTCATCTACTGTCACCATGGTCTCCAAAAAATTTTTTGACTGACACTTTTTGAGCAACTGTTGACAGCAATTTACCCTAGTTTGCTTCTGTTTACGTGTCAACAGTCGCGGAACCCAGCGTGCACACACTTTTCTCATGTTCAGTCTGTTGTGTAAAATTCTATAAACTGTTCTTTCATTTAGTTTTACTCTACTAGCTATCTCCACAATTGTCATTTTTCGATCCTGGTCAGTGATTTTCTTCATTCTTGTTGCATTTTCATCGTTGCACTCTGAGGCTGGTCTACCAGATCTTGGCTGATCAGCATTATTTGAGCGGCCGCACTTAAACCGTTGACACCAGTTTTTTTATCGAAGTATATGAAGGACAAGAATCACGAAACACTGGTTCCATCTCCCTGTGTATTTCTGTAGGTGTTTTTCCCTGAAACATCAGAAATTTTATCACAGCTCTGGCCTCCTTCTTTTCCATTGTTTTATCAAATCTTTGGAGCAGCAGATCCGGTCAATAGGGTACATTGCGCCGTGCACCGTAGCGGAAAAACCCACTGAAGAAACAAACGCGTACTTTACACATTCAGTGCAACTATAATGACCTTTAAATGTGCCAAGTTTCATCTTCCTCCTGTGACTCCTTCATGGTTGTGACGTACGTCTAGTTTGACAAGTGAATTCTCCCTGATATGATGGATGATTTAAAGGGACTTTTAGCTTTTCATAACATTAGAACCCCTGAACATTTGTTGTAACTTTTCGTTTGCCAGAACTCATTCCACCGGGACTCATTTCGTATGCGGCACGAGATCAAAGAGACAGACTGAGGGATTTCAGGGGAGACTATCGGCGCTATCAAAGACAGTAGTGGTCCCTGATACGAGACGCAGTTGCTTGCCGCTAATTTCGCGTCTCGGTGTCAATCGCAACCGAGCGAACGGGGGAAAGCCGAAACGGGCAGCAGCGAGCGGATACGAAGACCAGGGGGCGGCTTCTTCTCTTGATTTGGCGGCCAGATCCCCAAAAGTTCGTGAGATCAAATAAGCTGTCAAGTTTATCATGTCCCACTCAACTTACATTCCATTTTAGCTAAATAGACCATCAAGACTAGACACGTTATCATTCGCTGGCCAGAACTTGATAGTAGCACTAGCGATATTTGAAATCTTGCTAGATTATCCCATGGATTTTCATTTTATTTGCAGTGAATTCTATTTCTGTGCAAAGCGATTGATCACCTTTTGCAATCCCAGCAATAACGAAATCTTTCAGAGTTTCCATACTCGGTTCTTAAACTTCCAGACAGTTTGATGAGACATTTTTTTAAAGTAAATCTTGTGGTGGTCCGGTACGGCCTAGCTAACATAATTACATGAAAGAAAGCCTACCCAAGATCATTTGATTATTATCATCAAATTAAATCTGTAAGATAAACTGGAAGATGAACAGTGCCAGTAGCGATAGTTTATATACTGCTCTATTGTGAGAGATTACCGATTTACCTGACTGTGACCGAGCAGAGTTTTTCCTCACTGGATTAAAAAAACTTTCCCGGTTAGTGACTATCATCACGCAGTGAAGGATTATACCATCACCTCATTTTTCACCCCTATGTCGAACTGCGTCAGTGCCATCCCATAGACTCGTTTCTTTATAATAAAACACAAGAACTCTTAGAACTTCAAGTCCGGCGATAAGCGGGAATATTTGCTCTCAGTGAATCCTCGCATTATCTGGGGCGGGACATAGAAGGACTAGACAGTTGTCATACGTCAAGAGTTAATTATTGTGTTTATCATTCTAAGGGATTGTCTGATGCTGCAACTCGGTAAGTGTGTGGTGTATTTGAGTGTGGATCCGCACAGTGTGTATGAATGACAGGAGATTTAATTTTTTTGCAACAAACCATTTGTTAACTTGCCTACCGGGTAATACATTTTCTGTATACCCGGCATTGTTCCTTTAGTGGGATAATTTGTTAACTCTGTTTCATCCCCCCCCCTTTTTTTTTTCTTTGCTTAGTAAAGGGAAGACACCAGTTGGGATAACAGTATTTTTTGTCTACCACCATAACTAATTTGGTAACACCTCTTTTCAGAGTAATTAACTTCACTGTTAGGTTAACGTACCCGTGTTCCTGATATTATCTATCTCTGGACTGGGTTTATCTTTGTCTAATAAGCGGGAAGGGCTTAGTCGATACCAATCTTCTTCACCCCTCCCAAACTTGTTATTTGCATTTGTGTACTTATGATAATTTATGTAATACCTGATATTTGTTAGTGATTGATGTTTTAAAGTGAATAAAATCACATAAACTCATTTAGTTCTGTGTTGGATGTACCCAAAGCCCAACTTTTCCCCTATTCGTTTAATATAGTTTGTATCTACATCGTCTGTGTGTGTGAAAAACACCAAATCGGTGTGCGCGCAGATGCGAGTCTGGAAAACTGGCAAATAATTGTTTGACCAGGAGAGCGGAAGAGAAGATTGAGAGAAGCGATTTGTCGTAAATAAGTCTGTCTTTACTCTCCTCCAGCACGCTGTGAAGCAACTATTTAATATCTACATTTTCTATTACTGAGCTTTCCATCATCATTTTCCACTCTAAACCGGACCACTATTTCTACGACTCTTTTCTCTCAAAATAAATTTACGACAATGGTCAGGCCCAATTCTTATTTCAATCTCCTTGTATATTACAATATATATTACAAAAAGGAGTTACAATAGGTAGACGATATTTATATTACAACATTTAGACATATATTTAATTAGACATATATTTACATATATTTACATATATATTTAGACATATATTACAACAGTTAGACTATATATATATATATATATATATATATATATATATATATATATATATATATATATATATATATATATATATATATATATATATATATATATATATATATATATATATATATATATATATATATATATTTATATATATATATATATATATATATATATATATATATAAGAAAAAACACTAGATACATTTTATATATTTATTGACAAAGTTAGTTGGTCTATGGGTGAGGGTGACGTCTAACCTCACTTCTTTTTTGTGTACACCCAGTTGGTGGGTGCGGAGGTAAGTGTCTATTGATCTCTTCTTTTTCTATGAACCGTGTCCAGTCTTGTGGCTCGCTAGCCAGGGTCTGACTAGTCGAAAAACTAATCGATCGTTGGCGTGTTGTCTGGCCTAAAAGGGCAGTAGGACGCGTTGCATAGTACCACCGCGAGCTTTGATCAAGAAGAAATAAATGGCGTAGAGGCCACAAACATTGGTAACTACATCTTGTAAATGTCTAGCGTTGTAGTTAAAAGGTCGGTTAGAGTTTCTGGCTATAAAATTAACTAGGTCCGGGTGTCTATGTAGTAGGCCGAAAGAATGAAAATTTTCAAAAGTGCCAAGGCCATTGTAATATAGAGCTACCCAGTGGTCACCGAATCGATAGCTAGGGTCAGTGTTGATGACGAAAGCCGCCGTCTGGCTCGGATCGATACGTAGAGGTAATTGGTCACGAGCTAAAACTTTTACGAGCCCAGTTCTTTTAACAAATATGTCCGACAGGAGTATGGTCCGTATTTCGTCTGTATTCATCGTCTAAGTGGTGTAGTCAGTCAAAACTTGGCGCGATTTCGAGATCTCCAAGATCGAGTCTTGCTCGGCGTAGACGAGGACCTGTAATGGTTCGGGTGTGATCTCGGAGAATTTAAGTTCTATTGGGACAGGGCCCGACTTGGCCATCTCAAACTGGTCACCGTTCAGTAGACTGGAAGTGAGGTCAAAGGCGTATAATGAGTACCCATTCTTAAAATGTCTATACTCGAGGTCGTTGCAGGCGTCTTTACCAACCAGTCCCATGGCTAGATTCGTGCTGAAGAAGGCTCTCTCGTACTGGTTGTGTTCATAATCCATCGACAAAGGCTTGCCACTGACTGTTCTCCCATCCGCGCTGAAATTTAAATATATCAGACCAAAATTAGCGAAATTGAACGGGTTAGACGTATAAGATCCGTTAAAAGCTTTCGAAGTGACTAGGCCAATCAGTAGGCGGGTCGGGGTTTGACTGAGAAATAGATTATCCTGCATGTGCGATAGCATACCTCTAGGAATAGAGAAAGTTTTTAGCACCACTTGTTTCAAGGGGTAGTTGGCATTACCTCGCAACAAGGCTTTCTCGTGGGCTAGAGAGACAGCCGGGTTTAATTTGGCTTTCCGTACAACCAGTGCCGCATATGTTATAATAGATTTATAACCACCATCGTAGTCGTTTCCCAGCACGTTGAAGACATCTTTAGACGGCGTGAGTTTTACTTTAACCGTGTTAAGATAGGAATATATGTACTTTTTTGTGGTCAAAGGGAAACCATTAATTATATATTTTTTACTTCAGGATGAGATTTATCTGTTATCTCCCTTGTCTGGACGGTGTCCATTATTCTGTATGTCTTTTGGGAAAGAACCTAGAATTAGAGAGCTTAACGAGTAGCTCCTCTAATAATTGCATAGGTTCAGCATCGAATTTCGTTACCTGGTTCAATTTACGATAATCGACGCAAAGACGTATGTTATTGTCTTTTTTACGGACAATAACCATAGACGAAGAATATGACGAAGTGGATGGTTCAATTATTTTCGTCCGTATCATCTCATCCAATTCTTTCTCGACTTGTGTTTGTAAGTGTAAAGGAATAGGATAAGGTCGGACTCTGATAGGATTATGATCAGTGAGTATTATGTCGTGTTTAACAATTGATGTTTGTCCAGCAATGTCAGTGAGAACATCCTGAAAAGTATGTAAAAGAGAAGAAACTTGTTGTTGTTGCGCAGCAGACAACTCTGAAGAAACAGTCACATTTTCCTATGATTCTGTAGAATGCAGTGGGATTACGGAGAGAGGAAGATTTACGTCTGAGAAAGTAGATTCCTCTTCTTGTATGACTGACAGAGTGCAGAGGTAGCTATTCTACATGCTTCAATAATTTTCTGCCTTAAAGCAATTACATATTCGTAAGAGGATTTAGTGTCTTCGCTGATATTCTCAGCAGTTATAAGGTCGTGCAGCAATGACATGGGACCGCGGTTGCGCCCCAAAGACAAGTTGGAATGGAGAAAACCCTTTATGCTCGTTAGGTACCTCTCTATACGCAAAAAGAGCAGCTGGTAAGACTCTGTAACAATCCTGAGGATGATAATCAGTTATCTTTCCTAGCAAACTCTTGAGCGTTCTATTGAAACGTTCAACTAAACCGTTTGACATCGGATGATAGATACTACTTAAAGATCTTTCAATCCTGAGTGTAGACATCACCTTAGACATAGTGTCTGAAGTTAATTGGGTGCCATGATCTAATAAGATTTCATTGCTAAATCCTAAACGTGAGAACACTAGGCAAAGAGCGTCTGCAATATCGGCAGTAGAAATGCTCTTGAGAGGTATAGCCTCTGGCCAATGAGTACACATGTCTACGCATGTTAAGATAAATTGGTATCCTCTGACCGACTTGATTTTAAAAGGACCAATAATATCTATCGCCATCTTTTGAAAGGGACGGATAGAAATGTCCGCAGCCTGGATAGGTGCTGCATGGCGTGGACCGCGTGACTTAACCTCTTGGCATATCTTGCAAGAGCGACAATACATACGTATATCTTTATTTACTTGTGGCCAAAAGAATGAGGCAAGAACCCCCGATTTGGTACGGGGAAATCCCATATGTACTGCGCATTGAGAGTCGTAAGCATGTTGTAGAATTCGAACTCTCATACACTTAGGTACTAGAATTTGCGAATGAGTAGGCGCAGTAGAATCTTGCACCATGCGGACTAGTACTCCATTCTTTTTAGAAATCCAAGATTTACGACATGTGTTATTGTTTGGATTATCATTCTTAACTTGGAAGAATTTTTCCAAAGAAGTGTCATCTTGTTGGAGTTTTATAAAAGACTCTTGGGAAATCACTGCGTGATCATAATGGTTATGCACTTCTTCAGTTTCGGTAGATGGAGTTTGAGAAATATTTTGAGCTTGTGCTCTTGTAGTGACTGCATAAGCAGCCTGAATGTTTTGTTCTTCCCAGATAGTAATCTGCTCCGAGGTACACTCTCTAACTCCGTGTATACGTCCAACGATAATGTCCGCTATAGGATTCGAGATCAAACATGCGTGAACATCTCTCGTGAAAAACGGAGTAGCTATGTGGATAATAGCAGTGGAATACTTTTCGAGTGACCCACCGAATGTCACACATTTTACTACTTTCCCAGTGGCACTGGAAGGATTTATGTGAGATGGTCTAACTCCAATAGTAGTGCATCCAGAATCAAAGAGCACTGAGACTGGATTATTGTTCACTAAACCTTTATGTAGAATAAGAGACCCTCTTCCGTCATGCGGAGCTGCGGCAGGAAGAGCGGGTAGAGGATGACCACAACTCAAAGTAGATATAGTTGTAGGTTCAAAAAAAGTTTTGCATTGTGGGCACTTAGTTGCTCTCTCGAAATCGAAAGCATAGCAAGAATTATCATTACAGGTACTATTACCATTATCACCCTGATTATGATTACATTGTGATTCTTGTTGAGCAGAGTAAGCATGGTGACATGATCTATTATTATGTTGCGATTTACCGCGAGTATTATTTCTCTTGCAACCGTTGTTATTTGGTCTATTGCAACTATTGTTCTGATTTGAACCACAGTTTCCCTGGTTGTAATTGTCATTTTCACATTGATCAGAATATCTCTTAGATGGGTTTTGTTGTCTACCTGAAAAGTTATTATAGTTTTGATTACCTCTATTGTAGTAACCTCTTTTAAAGTTCCTATAATTACTAGGACCAAAATATTGAGGACTTTTAGATTGCCTCGAATTCCCTGAGGATGAATCATTCCGTGATGGACCACATTGTTCCTGTCCAGAATCACGATTACTCCTAATATTAAAATTGCGTTGAGCACCTTGATATTTACGACGAAAATTAGAACCATATGGTGCTGCTGACGCCACAGGTAAACCTTCTTTGACTTTAGAATTACTATCAGTTACCTCTGGGTGTGCAGGGACATACTGGCAACAATATTGTTCCATATCTTTTATGTTCGTAGGCTTACGTTCATGTAAGAATACAAGAAAAGACTCATTAACCAATGACATGACTTTGTCACGAAGCAATAAGTCCATAAGGGCTTCATATGTGTGTTCAGTCTTCGAAAGTTCAACCCAACGTGAGAATGTAAGACGTATCTTTGAGATAAAATCTGACAATTCTACCCCAGTTTAACGGTAGCATAGTCTTAAAGCGAAGACGATAACCGTCTTTATTGAGCTGATATTTCTTTAACAAGGCCGCTCTGGCAACCTCATAGTTAAACTTGTCAGGCTTTTCCACCATACTTATAGTATTTAATGCTTCACCTTTAAGTATTTCACTCAATTGTGCAACATATTGCGATTCGTCAACCTTATGAGGTTCGCATGAACGCTCAAATCTATTCAGGTAGAACGTTATATCATCACAGGTAGAGTTGAAAGCAGGTAATTTAACCTTATAAGTACCAGCATTCATCTTACTAGAAGATGCTTGGTTATTTGAATCATTTTGTGAATTACCCATATTCACCAACTTTATTTTTTCCAACTCCAAAGCTAACATTTTTTCCTCATGTTCCATTTTCTGTTTATCTTTTCTTTCTTCGGCTTCTCTTTCTGATTTCCTTTGCTCCATTTCCAATTGTAATTGTATTTTCCTATCTTCAGCCTCTCTTTCTAATCGCTTTTGTTCAGCTTCTGCCTCTTTTCTAATCTCTTTTGTTCAGCCTCTCTTTCTAATCTCTTTTGTTCAGCTTCTCTGTCCATTTGCATTTGCATTTTTTTTTCTTCAGCCTTCTGTGCTTTGGCATACTGAGCAAGTGCAAATTCTTCTAATTTTTCTTCAGTTTTGCCAAGGGCTTTCCGTTGCTCAATAAAATAGTCCAGGGTAGACATTATGTCTAATAATATGATATAACACCTTGTATAAATATTTATCAGCTGAATAATTCACTTTGTATCAGTCACTCTGTCCCAACTCAGTGGGTGACATGTCTTTATACCATAACTTGTATAATTACCTTACTTGTCACTAATATAATTACTCAATTGTATACATAATGTGCATAATAATATTGACAGTGTATAATAGCATATACGGTACACACAAACATAACAGGGACAAGATATAAATCACAAATGAAAACGTTCGCAGAAATCAAAAGAACAATAAAGCAGAACTAAAAGAGAATGTTACAAAAAATGTAATGACAACTGCGAATAATACGATGAAACAATGACAACACAGTGTATAAACAAAAAGGTGTATAGAAATAAATGATAGGAAAGGGAAGGAAGACAAATACAAACAAAACAACTCAAAACTAAAGAACGGAGAAAAATATACGAAAACGACACTAACACATCTCGCCACAGCTAAACAAAAATAGCAACAAAAGTAGCTAGCGATTTCCACTGAGGGAAATTCGCAATGGTCCCTTAAGAACGCTCACAGTAGGCCCTCAGTTAAGTGGGATATACCCTACTGGAGTCACCGCCCAACCGAATCCGCGAAATATCAATATAATTATAACATATAACATAAAAACATGTATAAAAAACAAGGAATATCAATAGAATGTGCAGAGAGGAAGGTTTAACTACCACACATACAGAGGCACAGTTCACGAAACATAAAGCCAATTATCTTAACTGGCGAAAAAATCCTGACCTCGAGAATAACAACGATGAAGTCCTCAGCAAACACCGTTCAGCGAAGAGAAGATCCAACGCTGAAGGAATACAGCAATGACGAAAACAGGCACTATCCTTCAAACTACCAGCAATGATGAAAACAGGAACTGTTAACACAGGTGCAAGTACGGAAATCCGACAGTGGCTGGAACAATGTATTCTTGTGAAGTAATGATCTGGTGTAGAAACCTACTGGACAACGCCGGGTATTTGCAATCGATAATGACAAAAAATTGCAAAGATGCCAGGAAGACGATAATGTCAATGACGAATAAACACAGGAATGTCATAGGAAGACATGGTGCTTTAGTAACGCTATATTGCCTTTCACAGTGACATGGCCATCACCCGATAGCGTCAATGGAACATAGATCAGCATCATCAAGGACGTAACGAACAGTTGCATGGATCTCGAAAAAACGAATGTCGTAGGTAACGTTTCAATGACTGGAAGCCACCACTGTTGCAATTTGGTTAGTACCACTGTTGCAGGTGTGTAATACACCACTAGTGCGTGTATGATTAACTGGTGCAAGTGTGGCTAATAGGCCTGGTTATACTGTAGAAGAGTGGGTGGTTACTTGATAATACCATGCCGTTCATACCACACTCAGAAGTCAAGAAGCATTGAAAACGACTGTTGACGTTTCATGTAAGCACATATAATCATGTAGATAGCAACCATACATAATATTCAACATCATGGAGACTTTGCATGTAGACCTTGGCTGCAACCAATAAGCCGCGCAACTGGCGCGCTTCATATGACTACTGTTCTTGGTTCCTCATGACCAAGCAGGTCAGGTAGATCTAGGCTACCACATCAGCCGCACGACTGGGGGACTGCTTCAAAATATCTAGCTCCGTCTCTTCTATATAATATAACTCCTTCACCGGAGTAAGCCACCTTAGCAATAAAGTTCTGGGCTCCACATGAGAAGTACAAGCAGCGTGATTTACGAAATGGCCAGCATCAGTCTCTCCTGTTTAATATCTCCGCATTAGGAGAAACCCACCTTAATGAAGTACTTGACTCCTCTTGACCAGACAGGTCATGTAGGTCTAACCTACAACGAATAAGCCGTATAAGCGGCAAGTTTTCTTCAAAGAAATGGCTAACATCTGTCTCCTCTACTCAGTTTATCTCCGTATAAGGAGGAAGCCATCTTAATACTGTTTTAGGCTATAACATAAGATTCAAATGTCTTTTTACCTGTCTGCCGTTTAGAAATAACACACACAACATTTCTTTACATCCATGTCTATACAAACACAAGCCAGAATAATCACAGAGCGGATAATTCAATATCATTTAACGCCTAACCAAGGCTCCATTCCCCATAAATATCGACAGAGACGAGCGCTGACCTCTTGTCAGCTTGGAGAGTTTTCATCGACTGCCCGGAAAGCCAGTCTTCAATTCCACGTGCAAGTTCACTGCGCATGTCTACGCTCAGGTAGAGCTAGCCACCGAACAATCTAGACCATTCTGAGAATTCAGAGCAAGACCACTCCTTATAAAACCATCTGTATGAACGATATCCTAATATAGACATACAGAATAATGGACATTGTCCAGACAAGAGAGATAACGGATAAATATCATACTGATTTAAAAATATATACAATTAATGGTTTCCCTTTGATCACAAAATAAAAAGTACATATATTCCTATCTTAACAATGTGTTAGTGTAGTTTTCGTATATTTTTCTCTGTTCTTTAGTTTTGAGTTGTTTTGTTTGTATTAGTCTTCCTTCTTTTTCTTATTATTTATTTCTATACATCGTTTTGTTTATACACTGTGTTGTCATTGTTTCATCGTATTATTCGCAGTTGTCATTACATTTTTTTTTGTAACATTCTCTTTTAGTTCTGCTTTATTGTTCTTTTGATTTCTGCGAAGGTTTTCATTTGTTATTTATATCTTGTCCCTGTTATGTTTGTGTATACCGTATATGCTATTATACACTGTCAATATTATTTTGCACATTATGTATACAATTGAGAAATTATATTAGTGACAAGTAAGGTAATTATGCACAGTGGGCTGATCACCTGCTTGCCAATCAATCTGATTACGGAAACAACGATAGATTGTTTGGTCTGTTTCTGTTCCACAAAGACGCCACTAGGCGTGGTGGAAACAGCGATAGATTGATCAATTTGTTGTTGCCCTAAGACGCCACTAGGCGTACTGGCCACATACTGCTTTGCCGGTTGGTGGCTAAGGATGGAAGAAGAAGAAGAAGGTAATTATACAAGTTCTGGTATAAAGACTTGTCACCCACTGAGTTGGGACAGAGTGACTGATACAAAGTGAGTTATTCAGTTGATAAATATTTATACAAGGTGTTATATCATATTATTAGACATAATGTCTACCCTGGACAATTTCACTGAGCAAGGGAAAGCTTTTGGCAAGACTGGAGAAAAGTTAGAAGAATTTGTATTTGCAGAATATGGCAACGCGCAGAAGGCTGAAGAGAAGAGACAGAAAATGGAATGTGAAAGACAAAAGATGGAAGCCGAGGAGAGAAAATTCAAAATGGAAGCTGAACAAAAGAAATTAGAAAGTGAAGCTGAACAAAAGAAATTAGACAGAGAAGCTGAACAAAAGAAATTAGTCAGAGAAGCTGAACAAAAGAAATTAGACAGAGAAGCTGAACAAAAGAGATTAGAAAGAGAGGCTGAAGCTGAACAAAACAAATCAGAAGCTGAAGAAAGAACAGAAAAACAAAGAATGGAACACGAAGAAAAAATGTTAGCTTTGGAGTTGGAAAAAATAAAGTTGGTGAATATGGGTAATTCACAAAAGGATTCAAATAACCAAACATCTTGTAGTACGATGAATGCTGGTACTTATAACGTTAAATTACCTGCTTTCAACTCTACCTGTAATGATATAACGTTCTATCTGAATAGATTTGAACTTTCATGCGAAACTCATAAGGTAGACAAATCGCAATATGTTGTACAACTGAGTGAAATACTTAAAGGTGATGCATTAAATACTATAAGTATGGTGGAAGGGCCTGACAAGTTTAACTATGAGGTTGCCAGAGCGGCCTTGTTAAAGAAATGTCAGCTCAATGAAGACGGTTATCGTCTTCGCTTAAAGACTATGCTACCAGAAACTGGGGTAGAATTTTCAGAATTTATTTCAATGATACGTCTTACATTCACACGTTGGGTTGAACTTTCGAACACTGAACACACATACGAAACCCGTATGGACTTATTGCTTCGTGACAAAGTCATGTCATTGGTTAATGAGTCTTTTCTTGCATTCTAACATGAGCGTAAGTCTACGAACATAAAAGATATGGAACAATATTGTTGGCAGTATGTCACTGCACACCCAGAGGTAACTGTTAGTAATTCTAAAGTCAAAAAAGGTTTACCTGTGGCGTCAGCAGCACCATATGGTCCTAATTTTCGTCGCAAATATCAAGGTGCTCAACGCAATTTTGACAGAAGGAGTAATCGTGATTCTGGACAGAACGTATGGTGTCTATCACGGAATGATTCTTCTTCAGAGAACTGGAGGCAACCTAATAGTCCTCAACAATTTAATGCCAACAATTATAGAAATTTTCGTAGAGGCAGCTTCAATCGACCCTATAATAATTTCCCTCGAGGGCAGCAAAACCAATCTAGCAGATATGTTGATCAAAGGGGAAATGACAATCGCAACCATGGAAACGAGTATTCAAACCAGAATAATAATTGCAATAGAGGAATTAACGATGATCGCCATATCAATAATAGAGGCGATAGATCGCAAAATAACAATAGATCTACAAATAATAGATCGTGTTGTCATGCTACTTGTGCTCAACATGAGCCACAGGGAGTGAATAATCAAAGTAATAATAATAATAGTGTCGTTAATGCTGGTGCTTGCGTAGCTTTTGATTTTGAGAGGGCATCTCAATGCTCGCAATGCGCAACTTTGTTCCAACGTACATCTATAACTACTTTAAATTGCGGTCATCCTCTACCCGCTCTTCCTGCTGCAGCGGCGCATGACAGAAGAGGGTCTCTTATTCTACATAAAGGTTTCATGAATAAGAATCCAGTCTCAGTTCCATTTGATTCTGGATGCACAACGGTTGGGGTTAAACAATCCCTCATAGATCCTTGTCGTGCCACTGGAAAAGTGGTAAAATGTGTGACATTCGGTGGGTCACTCGAAAAGTATTCCACTGCTTTCATCCACATAGCTACTCCGTTTTTCACGGGAGATGTTCACACATGTTTGTTCCCAAATCCTATAGAGGACCTTAACGTTGGACGTATACACGGAGTTAGAGAGTGTACCGCGGAGCAGATTACTATCTGGGAAGAACAAAACATTCAGGCTGCTTATGCCGTCACTACAAGAGCACAAGCTCGACATATTTCTCAAACTCCATTTACCGAAACCGAAGAAGTGCATAACCATGATGATCACGCAGTGATTTCCCAAGAGTCTTTTATAAAACTCCAACAAGATGACACTTCTTTGGAAAAATTCTTCCAAGTTAAGAATGATAATCCAAACAATAACACATGTCGTAAATCTTGGATTTCTAAAAAGAATGGAGTACTAGTCCGCATGGTGCAAGATTCTACTGCGCCTACTCATTCGCAAATTCTAGTACCTAAGTGTATGAGAGTTCAAATTCTACCACATGCTCACGACTCTCAATGCGCAGGACATATGGGATTTCCCCGTACCAAATCGGGGGTTCTTGCCTCATTCTTTTGGCCACAAGTAAATAAAGATATACATATGTATTGTCGCTCTTGCAAGATATGCCAAGAGGTTAAGTCACGCGGTCCATGCCATGCAGCACCTATCCAGGCTGCGGACATTTCTATCCGTCCCTTTCAAAAGATGGCGATAGAAATTATTGGTCCTTTTAAAATCAAGTCGGTCAGAGGATACCAATTTATCTTAACATGCGTAGACATGTGTACTCGTTGGCCAGAAGCTATACCTCTCAAGAGCATTTCTACTGTCGCTATTGCAGAGGCTCTTTGGCTAGTATTCTCACGTTAGGGATTTCCCAATAAAATCTAATCAGATCATGGCACACAATTAATATCAGACACTATGTCTCAGGTGATGTCTACACTCAGGATTGACAGGTCTTTAAGCAGTATCTATCATCCGATGTGTAACGGTTTAGTTGAACGTTTCAATAGAACGCTCAAGAGTTTGCTAGGAAAGATAACTGAGGATCATCCTCAGGATTGGGTCAGAGTCTTACCTGATGCTCTTTTTGCGTATAGAGAGGTCCCTAACGAGCATACAGGGTTTTCTCCATTCCAACTTGTCTTTGGGGCGCAACCGCGCGGTCCCATGTCATTGCTGCACGACCTAATAACTGCTGAGAATATCAGCGAAGACACTAAATCCTCTTACGAATATGTAATTGCTTTAAGGCAGAAAAATATTGAAGCATGTAGATTAGCTACCTCTGCATCCGAGTCTGCTAAACAGAAAGCAAGAAACTTCGTAAATAAGAAAATATGTCTACGTCAACACTTTCCTGGTGACAAGGTACTGGTACTACTGCCTTGTAGAGAAAATGGACTTCTTATTACATGGAAAGGTCCTTACACTATAATCTCTAAAATTTCTGATGTTGACTATGTCGTCGATGTGGACAGAAAACACAAAATTTTCATATCAACATGCTAACAGAATTTCATGAACGTCCACATTACCTACAACCTATTTATGAAGCGACGGACGATTCGCTAGTCCCTTGTGGTTATTATGCATCTCTGTCAGTCATACAAGAAGAGGAATCTACTTTCTCAGACGTAAATCTTCCTCTCTCCTAATCCCACTGCATTCTACAGAAACTTGGAAAATGTGACTGTTTCTTCTGAGTTGTCTGCTGAGCAACAACAACAAGTTTCTTCTCTTTTACAGGCTTTTCAGGATGTCCTCACTGACATTCCGGGACAAACATCAATTGTTAAACCAGACATAATACTCACTGATCATAATCCTATCAGAGTCCGACCTTATCCTATTCCTTTACACTTCCAAACAAAGGTCGAGAAAGAATTGGATGAAATGATACAGATGAAGATAATTGAACGATCCACTTCGTCATATTCTTCGTCTATGGTTATTGTCCGTAAAAAAGACAATAACATACGTCTTTGCGTCGTTTATCGTAAATTAAACCAGGTTACGAAATTCGATGCTGAACCTATGCCCTTATTAGAGGAGCTACTCGTTAAGCTTTCTAATTCTAAGTTCTTTACCAAACTCGACTTGTCCAAAGGTTATTGGCAAGTTCCACTCACTGAACGTGCCAAACCTCTTACTGCTTTCTCAACACCTAGGGGGCTGTTCCAGTGGAATTTCATGCCATTCGGCCTTATGAATTCCCCAGCTACTTTCGTACGCATGATGCGTAGTATTCTTTCTCATAGTCCTGATGTCATTGCGTACCACGACGATGTTTGTCTCTTTAGTGATTCCTGGGAAGATCACTATCGAGGTCTTGTTGACCTATTGTCTATCCTACGCTCGCATAATTTGACGGCCAAACCGTCAAAAGCCTTTGTGGGTTTCAGCGAGATTTCTTTTTTGGGTCATCGTGTTGGTCATGGTCTCCTGCGGACGGAGGACAACAACAGCACTAAAATTCTCAATTTTACTACTCCCAAAACAAAGAAGCAAGTCCTTAGCCCATTAGGCTTAAAACAATTCTATGGTAGGTTCGTCCATAATATATCATCTATTACAGCACCTCTCTCTACACTATTGAAAAAGGGGTCACCTAATATGGTACGATGGTCTCAAGAATGCCAATCCTCTCTAGACAGGATAAAGGATCTGTTTTCTTCTCCCCCCATCCTAAAACTACCCACTGCAGATAAGAATTTTGTTCTTCACAGTGATACATCATCCATAGGAATCGGAGCCGCATTGATGCAAGAGTATTCAGAAACTCTGCATCCGGTGATGTATGTCTCTAGGAAGCTAAATGCGGCAGAACGGAATTACTCTGTACTAGACCGAGAGTTATTAGCTATGGTCTAGTCGATTCTTAAACTTCAGAGATTCCTTCTTGATGCGCATTTTATTGTAGAAACTGACCAAAATTCTCTAACAGCTATTCAAATTAAGGATCTGAAGAGCTCAAGGTCCACTAGATATGCTATAGCTCTTCAACCTTTTCACTTCTCGATACGAGCTATCCGTGGGTCGGATAATGTAATGGCAGATATACTGTCTCGATGCCCACATAATTCTACGTGACTATTTTTATAAATTTTAGGGTTAACTAGATACCTGTGGTTATAGATTAACACTCAGATAATACATGTCTATGATCCTGTTAAGTTAAGACTCTAGAATAGTCTGTTCATCTTTCTCTGTAACAGAGGAAGGTTTGATTATATCCATACATAGGCCAAAAGTTTACATATCCACATTTTATAGATAAAAATGTAGGATTGAATGTTATAGATTATAAAATCCTACGGTTATCAAACAGAGTGTATCATTTGTATTTTCTCACAGTAAATCAGGAAATGGAGTGTGTCAACAGCTTGTCAGCTGTATTAAGATGTGACGTCATTGCTTTTCATTTAGCGTTGGAAGCTTCTATTGATGTATATGGCTCTCATTACAGTACACTATGCTTTGGAACTCCTGACTACATCGATTCCTGCTTGTTAATTAAATTTGTGTACATTGCCACATGATATTATGTAAAATATATGTTACTGTGTAATCATAACCTTTCGATGATATATACAGGTGTCTCTATATTGTTGTTTATTAATGTTAAGAGGATGATATCGTAATGAAACCTCTATTTTTTTAATTCATTATTGAGAAATTGCTATATAGTTTTTTTGGGGATATATGGAAGTCATATGTATGTATTTTCCCAGCACTTCATAGTGCGAATGTGAGAACATAGTTTCTCTAAAGTTGTGAGATAATTTTTGTTCTCAACCGACGCTCCATTGTGCGTCATTATGGCCTTAAGTTTTGGCGATGAATGTGTTGATGCTGTCTAGCTGCGCGTCATTTATACGTGGTAGGCTGGTTGGCTAGAGTATCATGCTCGCTATTTTGTTTTGTTTTGTTGTGTTGGTCTTTATGTTTAGTAGGGTTTATCATGTACACGGTTATATGCTATTATGATATGCATTGATGTCATGCAATGTTTATTGTATCTGATTACCGTGTCATGATCCTAGTCTTTTCCTTTTCTCCTTCTTTACATATCTCATCTTGCCTTTTTTTACTTGTCGTCCATCTCTGCTTTAGTCTCGCTATTATTTATGCCTCTATGTTTATGATTTTATATTTAGTGTATACTTGAAGGTACCAACGGGCTGATCACCCGTTTGCCAGTCACTTCGATTACGGAAAGAACAGCAGATGGATTGATTTGCCGTTGCCCTAAAGACGCCAATAGGCGTGATGGGAAACAGTGGCAAAGAAAACCTATCTGCTGTTGTCATAAGACGTCTTTAGGCGTAATGGCCACTGACTGCTTTGACGGTCGGTGGCTAAGGACGGAAGAAGAAGAAGATACTTGAAGGTAGATATGTGTATGCTTCCGCCCTCCTTTGTTTTCAGTCATTGTAATTTTGAAAAAAAAATGATGCTATCATTTTTTCCCCGGGGAGTGAGGTAAACTGTTAAGACAGGAATATATGTACTTTTTATTTTGTGATAAACGGGAAACCATTAAATGTATATATTTTTAGTTCAGGATGAGATTTATCTGTTATCTCCCTTGTCTGGACGATGTCTATTATTATGTATGTCTATATTAGGATATCGTTCATACAGATGACCTTATAAGGAGCGGTCTTGCTCTGAATTCACGGAAAGGTCTAGATTGTTCCGTGGCTAGCTCTACCAGGGCTTACACATGCGCAGTGAACTTGCACCGGGAATTGAAGACTGGCTTTCCGAGCAATCGATGAAAAGTCTCCGAGCTGACGAGAAGTCAGCGCTCGTCTCTGTTGATAATTCTGGGGAATGGAGCCTTTGTTAGGTGTTTAATGATATTGAATTTCCCCGCTGTGATTACTCTGGCTTGTGATTGTATAGCCATGAATGTGAAGAAATGTGGTGTGTGTTATTTCTATAGGGCAGACAGGTAAAAAGACTTTTGAATCTTATGTTATAGCCTAGAACAGTATTAAGGTGGCTTTCTCCTAATGCGGAGATAAACTGAGTAGAGGAGACAGATGTTAGCCATTTCTTTGAAGAAAACTTGCCGCTTATACGGCTTATTCGTTGTAGGTTAGACCTACATGACCTGTCTGGTCAAGAGGAGTCAAGTACTTCATTAAGGTGGCTTTCTTCTAATGCAAAGAAATTATATAGGAGAGACTGATTTTGGCCATTTTGAAAATCACGCTGCTTGTACGGCTCAGGTGCAGCCCAGAACTTTATTGCAGAAAATCACGCTGTTTGTACGGCTCATGTGGATCCCAGAACTTTACTGCTAAGGTGGCTTACTCTGGGGAAGGAGTTATATTATATAGAAGAGACTGAGCTAGATATTTTGAAGCAGTCCGCCATTCGTGCGGCTGAGGTGGTAGCCTTGATCTACCTGACCTGCTTGGTCATGAGGAACCAAGAACGGTAGTCATATGAAGCGCGCCAGTAGCGCGGCTTATTTATTGCAGACAATGTTTACATGCAAAGTCTCCATGATGTTGAATAGTATGAATTGATGCTTTCTACATGATGATATGTGCTTACATGACAGTGAATCGTTCGATGTCAGCGTATATTACTGTTGTCCGTAATAAATTGTCTAAAACATCAACAGTCGTTTTCAATGCTTCATGACTCCTGAGTGTGGTATGAATGGCATGGTACCATCAAGCAACCACCTACACTTCTACAGTATAACCAGGCCTTGTACACACACTTGCAATAGTACCACACCCTCAACAATGTTAACAGGCAAACAGCAACAGTACTGGCCAGTAAACTATCAGACATTCTACAAACAGTCACACCGTTTAACAGGTAGCGATCTTGCGCGAAAATATCTGAATGTAACCGGCCCATCATATCGATGTCCTGAGAACCTGCCGCTATATGTCGACGCAGCCTTAGTCCGTTGTTATTATCGCCCTGTGTTTCCTCAATAAAATTGGTGCGTCTTTGTAAAACAGAGCCGCTGTCATATGGCCTCGCTTGGCTTCCTCCCCGTAATTCAACGTGGCTTCCAGGTAAGCTCTATAAGGGTAGGTGTTCTCGCTGGGTGTAATCAGCGTGTCGTTTAGGGAAACGTCGACTTGGGAGAATAAACTGTGCTGGTAATAGTTGACCGGGGCCACCTCTGCATCAGTGGGTAATTTGTCGCCATTAGCTAACATGATTTTGGCGCTCACGTGCAGAAAAGTATTGAACAAATCAAGATATTCTTCGCCGTTTCCCGATATTACAAATTCCACCGGCGCTCCGGGGGCTAAGGTGGCCAACGGTTGTATCTCCAAAAATTGACCCTCTTCTACGGCTGTCTGCGTTGGTGGCACGCTAAACAAATCTAGACCACTGTGAAGACATTCGCACAAGCTGGGGTGAATAAGCGTCGTCATTCAAATATATCAGAGTACAGTCGCTTGTTCTGGTGGGAATGAGAACGGCGAGCTCGGTTACTTCGTTTTATTCTTTTCGGCTCGTCGGGTGGGGCAGCTCTCGTTTTTCTTTTTCTTTTAAGACCGGTTCCCGATTGGTTAGTAGTGAGGTGGTCAACCGCTCCCTGTCATAAACGCTGACCCGATTCTTTGGCTCGTTCACGAAATGACTCACCAATATTTCTGCCAGCTAACGCGTCGCTCGCGACCTGTAGACCGGTGCCAACCCCTTCTCTGAGTAAAGCTTTACCTCCAGTTTTTAACCACGTGAGAATCATGCGACCGAGCAAGTTGAAAAAACTACCCAAGCCAGTCCTCGTTGACTTCTGCCTCCGATAAACACTGGCATCCCGTGTCCAGCTTGGTCGCAGTAAAACTCCTCATACATTTTGGGGTTTCGTCGTATTGGTACATGATTGACCATTTTTTCCAGTCAAAATCAAACCATCTGTGAGTTCGGAAGTGGAGTGTCAACACCGAAGCTCCGCTAGTGAATGGGATAGTGTTGTGAGCTGCTTTTATATTGTTGAGGCTGTTTATGTTCTTGAGTCAATCGTGCTAATTTCGCGAATATATTAATTCTTGATGCAATAAGATGCAACTCAACGTAGGCACATCAACAAGTGCCAATACTGTGATAGTCCAAACTCGTTACTTGAAAGTTCATACATTGTTTATTGACATCACATCATACGGGACGAAACATTCAACGTTGACGGTTAATAGATAATTCAACATGATGATAGTGGACGCATGTCCTCAATAAAAATTCAAATAAATAGTCTCAGAAGAATCCTCCAGCGAATTCTGACTAGGTCTCTGAGTGAATACATAAATAGTCACAAAGGTCATGAAGTAATTAAGTACAAGGTTATATTGATCACGGTTGACCTTTCCTCAAGGACAATAGGTTCTCATTATACTTGGTAGTATCTAAGATCCCGATCTTTAGTATGTTCATTGCTAAAGAAGTCCTCATCAACAAAACATAGTAGAACGTAGGTGCAGGTTCCTACTAAATACCTTCTAGGCATGTAAAGTTACTTAGGCATTGATACTTGAATTACCTCTTGTATTAGCCGTGACTGACCCCAACGGCTTCCTAATATTATATAGATAACGTAGATCCACGGTAGTTACCGCCGATCCCTTTGATAGACATTTACTGGCATACAAAAATATATCTTCAGCTGTGAATCCATTTCGGTACAGGCTAGTTACCTGTTATCGACTGGATACTCACGACTTTGGAGAACAATCATTATTATTATAATAAGTACATACTTGGCTCTTCCAACGACTCAGCACTTACGTGGATGACCACCGGCTACGACTGCTAATCCGCAGGACCGGGTCTCAATATAAAATACTTTACTCAAAACACGGGTCTCGAACTCCCAAAGCTTCATTATTGGAACTTAGGATTCTTGCTTCTCAAACCCATTCATGACGTCAACCGACTGTCTAGATACACGTGCGGACAGGATAACCCCTATACGCCTTAGTGCACAACCGTGCGCTAATGAAATCAAACTCACCAATAAGACTTACTCTCATGTAAGTCGGTGCGTAAAGTTTATTACAGAGGTAGGACAACGTATTAATAATATAAGACTACCTTCATCTGTAAAGGAGTGTAGAGGTCTACGAAAAGGGCTCTACAGATTCCTTACCAATCCCCCCAAAAAAATTAATTATATTAATTTTTTTCTTTAATACCGACACTAGAAGTAAGTCAAGTTTACATATTCGTATTTTACCAATATATCATGATAAAAATAATAAAATATGAAATTCCAGTTAACTCAAACAACAAAAGGTATGCATAAAAGCATACATCCACAATTGCACACCTTTGGTACAATGTGGTCAATGACTAAAATATCATATTAGAAATATTGAATTAAAACAAATGTAAACGCACATACAAAGAAATGATGAGAAACCAATGAATAAACAGAAAAGTGATGGATATACATTTAAAATGACAAGTGAAAAAATGAATAAAAATGAAAGAATACAATTTAAACACGTATAAGATCAACGCACTTAACTGTGTGTCTAAGTCCTTTTGAGGTACTAATGAAAGTACTAATGTTAAATTAATGTGCTTAAATACAAATATTGACAAATCCACTTAAATATTGTATAGTTAATTACATTAATCATTATTTTAACTAACTAAGTATCTAAGTTTAATAATCTAATTAATTCATTTATTTCACTCTAATAATGTTATTAATTACTTAAATACCGAAAGTTCCATTTTCCTGTTAGTGAACAGTTTATAATATAACAAGTTCAGTTCCACGAAGAAATCAAAGTGCTAGAAATGTTATTTTGGTGAGAAAATATAATCCTTTTCCAACGTTATTATCTCTTCAATGTCATAATTAAGTGAATGTTATTTTCACAAAGATAGTCATATATCTTAACGTTCCATGTTATTTTAATACATAAGCATTGTAGATTTCACTTGAATGAATGTTAATGACTCTTATAATCGAGGTATCACACGTAAAAAGTTACACTCGACGAACTGTCAGTGTCCAAGTTCAGTTGTCTTTAGTGCGTAGCTGTTAACTCGATTCATTCGGACATCTCGACAAGATGTCAGCGAGAACATTCTGTGTGCCAGGTATGGATCGAATTGTGAAACTATATGGTTGTAGAGCGATCGCATACCTAGTAGATTTGGCAGATTTCACGTCCTTTGTGTTGAGTGCAGTAAGAGCTTTTTGGTCTGATTCCACAATAAAGTGTGATCCAAGCAGATATCTCTGAAGTTTATTTATTGACCAAACAAGCCAGAGGAGTTCCTTATCTAAAACTGAATAATTCTGTTCAGTTGGGGTTAACTTCCGTGACACATAGAGAACTGGATGCAAGGTGCCATTATATTCTTGTAGTAAGACACTTCCCACGCCGTAATTAGAAGCATCGCTGCGTAAGACAAATGGCAAATTCTCATTATGCAATCTTAACACCGGAGGAACCGAAAAAAAATTCTTTATGATATCCAACGCGATTTGATGTTCGTTAGACCACCGAATCACGTTAGCTGCACCTTTCCTAAGTAATGAAGAGAAAGGAGCAGTAATGGACGAAAGATGTGGTATGAATTTCCCATAGTATTGTACTAGTCCTAGTAGAGATCGCACTTGTTTCTTTGTTTTAGGTGTGGAGATGTTAAAGATTTTAGAGACATTATTGTCCTCTGTATATAACATACCGCGACCAATACGGTGCCCCAAAAAAGAAATCTCGTAGAAACCCACAAATGCCTTTGATGGCTTAGCAGTTAAGTTATGATTTTGTACCGTGGACAGTAATGAGTTTAATCCTTCTAAATGTTCTTCCCATGAGTCACTGAAAAGACAAATGTCGTCTATGTACGCAATGACGTTGGGATGATGAGATAGGATTCGACGCATCATGCGTACGAATGTGGCAGGAGCGTTGACTAACCAGAAAGGCATACAATTCCATTGGAATAGGCCCCGGGGCGTCGAGAAAGCAGTGAGTGGTTTTGCCCTTTCTGTCAATGGTACTAGCCAATAGCCTTTTGACAGATCAAACTTAGAGAAGAAAGTAGAATGAGATAATTTTACCAATAAATCATCTAAAAGTGGCAAAGGTTCAGCGTCAAATTGTGTGACTTTATTTAATTTTCTGTAGCCTACACATAGACGAATGTTATTATCTTTCTTTCTAATTATCACCATAGATGAAGCATATGGTGACAACGATGGTTCAATTATGTTTAATCGAAGCATCTCATCTAATTCTTTTTCGACCTTATCTCTAAAGTGCAAAGGTATGGGATATGGACGAATACGGATAGGTGTTTCATCAGTTAGGAGAATATCATGCTGAATAGCTGATGTATGACCTGGAATGTCAGTGAGAACCTTATCATACATTTGAAGTAGTGATGAAACTTGTTGTCGTTGATCAGTCGAAAGAGAAGAAGAAATAGTGACATCATTCCAGTTTTCCGTTGAATGAAGAGGTACAACTGGTATGGGCAATTGTACATCTTGAAAAAAAGATTCTTCTTCTTGTGTAACTGTCAAATTAGTATAGTTATGAATGTGAGGAGTAGGATCGTCAGTCGCTTGAAATACTGATTGTAAATAATCAGGACGTGAATAATACTCTTTCAACATGTTAATGTGAAAGGTTTTGTGTTTTCCGTTAATATCGACGATGTAGTCGACATCGGATATTCTTGAGATGATCCTAAAAGGACCTCTCCATGTGATAAGTAGACGATTATTATGCGAAGGTAGTAAAACAAAAGCCTCGTCACCAGGAATAAGCTGGCGAAGACGTCTATACCGATTTGCAAATAGACGAGCTTTTTCTTTAGACACTTCGGATGATGCAGTAGCTAACCTACAGGCATCTATTATTCTCTTTCTTAAAGAGATGACATATTCATATGAGGATTGAGTTTCCTCAGGTATATTATCTTCAACCAATAAATCATGGATTAAAGACATAGGTCCGCGTGGTTGTATGCCAAAAACTAACTGGAAGGGAGAAAACCCTGTGGCTTGGTTTTGCACCTCGCGATACGCGAAGAGAGCAGCGGGTAGGACCCTGTCCCACTCCTGAGGGTGATCTTGAGTCATCTTACCCAACAACTGCTTAAGTGTCCTATTCTGTCTCTCAATTAACCCATTGGACATTGGATGGTATATTGAACTGAGAGATCTATCTATACCCAATGTCTTCATAACCTGTGACATGGATTCGGAAATAAACTGGACACCATGATCCGATAGGATCTTACGCGGAAAACCAATGCGTGAAAAGATCAGCATTAACGCTTCTGCAACACTGGCAGATGAGGTGTTCTTAAGAGGTATGGCCTCAGGCCAACGCGTACACATATCGATACAGGTAAGAATATGTGTATGTCCTCTTGCAGATGGCAATATAGGACCAATGATGTCGATTGCCATTTTATCAAATGGTCTAATAGGTATGTCCGCAGCTTGGATAGGAGCATCATGATACGGACCCTTACTTTAACTTCCTGACATGTCACGCAGGAACGACAATAGAGATTAACATCCCTATGCACGCCAGGCCAATAGAATGCGGATAGCACTCTAGATTTGGTTCGCGAAAACCCCATGTGACCTGCGCATTGTGAATCATGAGCATGTCGTAATATTCTGGGTCTCATAGCAGACGGGACCAGAATTTGTGAACGCACCAATGAATCTGTTTCTCTTATTAATCTAACTAAAATTCCTTTTTTTTAGAGCAAATTGGTGTCTAGACTTTGCAATTGTGTTGTTATTATTTCTCTTAGTCGCCAATTGAAAAAATCTCTGCAAAGAATTGTCATTCTTTTGTAAATTAGCAAACAGCTCCCTTGAAATAGGAGAATCATCATCATTACTATTATGAACCGTAGGTTCAGAAGTTGATTCACGCGACAATTCAGTAGCTTGCGCTCTGGTAACAACTGCATTTGCAGCATGAATGTGTCGCTTTTCCCATTCATTAATTTGCTCTGGTGTACACTCTTTTATACCGTGTATACAACCAAGTATTACATCGCTAACTGGATTCTGCAGAAGACAGGCATGGATCTTCCCTGAAAAGAAAGGTGTATGTAAGTTAATGATGGCTGTAGGGAAGGTTTCCACAGTACCCCCAAATGTGACACACTTGACCACGTTGCCTGTGGCCAAGGAGGGGTCGATCAGAGAGTTCCGCACTCCCACCGTGCTGCAGCCTGAGTCAAACAAGACAGAGCAAGGAATAGAGTTGACGTATCCTTTGTTAAATTTTAAACAACCCTTTCCATGGTGAACTGATGCAGAAGTAGCTGTACAAACTGCTGGTAGACTTGGTAAAATGTGCCCGCATCGCAGCGTTGTGATCGCCTTGGGCTGGAATAGCGTTGAGCATTCTTGACATGTCTTTACCTGTTCTAGATCGATACAAGACATAGCGTTATGTTGATTAACATTATTATCTTTATCTTTGTTAGTTTGTGAGTCAATTGAAGCAACATTTGAATGTTGTCGTGGTCTGCTCGACGATCTATCTCTACGTCGCCATCGAATTTGACTATTGTTAGTAAAATTGCTATAATTACTGTTTCTGCTATCATTAAAATTTGGATGAGTCCGCCAATGAAAGTTATCACTGTTGTGATGTTGGTGAAATGACTTATTCATAAATCTATTTCTATTTTCAGGATGATATGATTGAGATCTCCAATGTTGTTTATTATTATTACCTTGATTATATCTAGGATTGTTGTTAATAAAATCTCGAGATCTGTGAGATTGACCCCATGATACATTAAATGGAGCAGAATGTGGGTATTGTTTCCCCTTTTGAAAATGACCAAAGTTGAAATTATTATTACTTCCCCTTTGAAAATTTCTATCGCTACTCATCGAACGATTTCTAGGGAAATTGTTTTGTTGCATAGCGAAAGCAACGGGTAAATCGTCTTTAAGCTGCGAATTGCTGACATCCATGTTGGGATGAGCAGTGCAGAAATTTTTACAATGTTCTGACATTTCTTTTATATTACCAGGTTTACGTTCATGTAGGAACGCAAGAAATGCAGGACTTAGTGCCGATAAAACTTTATCGCGAAGTAATAAGTCGAAAATACCCTCATACGATTTCTCTACCTTGGATAGTTCTATCCATCGTTCCAAAGTAAGACGTATTTGAGAAAGAAAATCATCAAAATTCTTGCTAGATTGTGGGAGCATAGACCTGAACCTAAGTCTGTATTGGTCTTCTGTCATTTGAAATTTGTTTAGAAGAGCGGCCCTGAGAGCATCGTAATCATTTTTATCTAAAGAGCTAGTAGTGTGATACACAGCCATTGCCTCTCCTGTTAGTAATCTGGATAAGTGGGTGCAATATAATGATTTATCCAAGTTGTACGACCGACATGTAGCCTCAAATCTGTCCAAGAAAAATATCACATCGTCGGATGGTGGAGTAAACTTTGGCAATTTGAGATGAATCTCTCTAAAATTCTCATGTCTAGATGAAGACTGGCCTTCCTGAGTCTTTTGTGTGTTACATTCACTTGACAATCTTATTCTATCAAATTCCAATTCGGCAAGTTTCAAATCATGCTGACGTTTCTTTTCATTCTCTTTTGTCTCAAGCTGAAGCTTTCTTGTATTTTGTTCAGCTATTAATCTTCTGTCTTCCGTTTCCTTTTGTTTAACTTCCATTTCCTTTTGTTTAACTTCCATCTCAATTTTAAGTAGTGTTTCTTTTTCTGCCGCATCTCTTTTAAATTTTTCTTCCGCCTCGAATTTTTTCTGTTCGGACTCACGCTGAAATCGTTTCTCTTCTAATTCAGCGGCCAATCTCATTTTTTTCTCCTCTTCCTCAGCTATAAATTTCCTCTTCTTTTCATCTTCCTCAGCCTCAGATTTCAAATTTTCTAATCTCAATTTCTCAGCTTCTAATCTTTGAGATTCCAACCTTTGAGATTCTTTTTTTTTTTTTTTTTTCCTTTACCAGCGGCACTTGGGCTTTCAGCCCTTCGGCCCAATGACATGTCATTGCGAGGCTGGGGAACCTGAGGACTTTCCTTCCAACCCGGTCAGGAGCTTCGCTCCTTCCCATCCACAGAGGGTTTATCACAGGAGCCGTTCAGGCTATTCAGTCAAATTTCCGGCCGTAAACATTTCTTCAAACGCCGACGCCCGGGTTTGAACCATGAACACCTGGTCGCCAGTACAACGCCGAAGCCATTACACCAGCGCGGCTCCCTTGAGATTCTTTATATTCTGTCATAGCAAATGATCTAATCTCTTCCGGAGGTATATTAAGCGCCTTAGCCTGCTTAATAAAATAATCTAAGGTAGACATTATTCAAAATTATTCTGTAATAATTCTACTTAAAAGTGTTAATATAACAAGTGGTCTTCGTTCCTGTCCTAGAACGGTAAATTCAAGTCATATAATAGGCAATTATATTAATAATTAATAAAGTAATTTATACAATGAAATGTTATGAAAGCAATAACTTGACAGACAATAGCACAATACTGACAAAATACGATAATCAAAGACGAGTGAACACAATCGTAGAAATCAACTAAAATAAAAATTTGGAACTAAAATAGGATGTCGTAAAAAATTACGATGACATCTACGATCAGATAATACACAAGACAGTTGACAACACAGTGTATAGACATCAATGGTGTAAGAAACTGAACGACAGTCAGGTTAGAAGGACGCATAATACTAACAAAATACATTATAAAACTAAGGTACGAATAAAGATAACTACGAGAACAACAATTAAAACTTGACGGTACAACTAAACAGTCAGGTGTCACAGACTACCAGACACAGTGGACCAAAGATCCTTCTATGCTCACGCATAGGAACATTCCACTGAGGGAAGTCTGCAAAATAATTCCTACAGAACACTCAAGACGGACCTGTGGTGAAACTGGTATTTTTCCGTCCTAAGTCGCCATTCCCAAGCTCCCACGATAAACATCAAACATAGAACATGCAACATGAAAAATGAATAAAAAGTAGTGGACATATTACTGAGTCAAGGCACAGTTAAACGTAAAACGGTGTAATAACAACACGACGTTTTTACTTATCTCAACCGGCTAAAAAACAATATCCCTTGCATCCAGGACTGTATGCTTAAGTCATCTACTTGAAGTACTGTAATGACGAAGTCTAATGTCGAAACTTGACAGTTAAAATCCCTGGGTTGTGCTTGACATTGGATGCCCGTTAGAATTGCTGCAAGGTCCAAGATGTTGTTGCCTTGAAAGATAACATATTTCTGTTCAACCGAGTTTGAATGTAGGCTTGAGTTCGATTCCGCTACTGAAAACTGGATATTTTCAGAGCACACTGCGCCGACATATTGTTGTGAGCTGCTTTTATATTGTTGAGGCTGTTTATGTTCTTGAGTCAATCGTGCTAATTTCGCGAATATATTAATTCTTGATGCAATAAGATGCAACTCAACGTAGGCACATCAACAAGTGCCAATACTGTGATAGTCCAAACTCGTTACTTGAAAGTTCATACATTGTTTATTGACATCACATCATACGGGACGAAACATTCAACGTTGACGGTTAATAGATAATTCAACATGATGATAGTGGACGCATGTCCTCAATAAAAATTCAAATAAATAGTCTCAGAAGAATCCTCCAGCGAATTCTGACTAGGTCTCTGAGTGAATACATAAATAGTCACAAAGGTCATGAAGTAATTAAGTACAAGGTTATATTGATCACGGTTGACCTTTCCTCAAGGACAATAGGTTCTCATTATACTTGGTAGTATCTAAGATCCCGATCTTTAGTATGTTCATTGCTAAAGAAGTCCTCATCAACAAAACATAGTAGAACGTAGGTGCAGGTTCCTACTAAATACCTTCTAGGCATGTAAAGTTACTTAGGCATTGATACTTGAATTACCTCTTGTATTAGCCGTGACTGACCCCAACGGCTTCCTAATATTATATAGATAACGTAGATCCACGGTAGTTACCGCCGATCCCTTTGATAGACATTTACTGGCATACAAAAATATATCTTCAGCTGTGAATCCATTTCGGTACAGGCTAGTTACCTGTTATCGACTGGATACTCACGACTTTGGAGAACAATCATTATTATTATAATAAGTACATACTTGGCTCTTCCAACGACTCAGCACTTACGTGGATGACCACCGGCTACGACTGCTAATCCGCAGGACCGGGTCTCAATATAAAATACTTTACTCAAAACACGGGTCTCGAACTCCCAAAGCTTCATTATTGGAACTTAGGATTCTTGCTTCTCAAACCCATTCATGACGTCAACCGACTGTCTAGATACACGTGCGGACAGGATAACCCCTATACGCCTTAGTGCACAACCGTGCGCTAATGAAATCAAACTCACCAATAAGACTTACTCTCATGTAAGTCGGTGCGTAAAGTTTATTACAGAGGTAGGACAACGTATTAATAATATAAGACTACCTTCATCTGTAAAGGAGTGTAGAGGTCTACGAAAAGGGCTCTACAGATAGTCTTACCCTGGTCATTAGTTAAAAGGATTTCCACGGCATCAAACGAAAAATGGCTCAGGGGTACGTAGTGTGCTTTGTCGTAAATCCTAAAAAGCGAAGCGGTAGTCCTGTCCAAAATAGGGACAATCCGTAACAAAGGGACAGAGGCATCCCCAACCGGTCTCGCCGCTACGAGGTCGCAGTACACTTATACATTTTTCATGTCGCTATCCATTTGTACTTCAGTCTGTCCTCGTAGTATTGGGTCAATGTCTGTGGCGATTGAGGCGGGCAAACCTAACATGTGTTTCAACGTCTCGCTAATTCTAACTTCAGCCTCCGGTTCATACAGATTAAAGGTGGCTTTATTATTGTTAAAATGGAATCTAACTCGGGCTTTTTCATTCACATCCGTGTCTAAAAGCAAACGATTCAACTCGTCGATCAGTGTGTCGGGTGGCGTGTATAGACCGGCAGGCAACGTGAGTAGTATAGACTCATCATATTTGTTGAGAAAGTAATGTATCCATACTTCATCCTCTTGCACGTTATAATAACTTTTGGGAAATTGAATCTCAACCAAACCAACCTCGTAACGCGAAGTCAAGTCTATAGTCTGTGGCAATTTGACGAAAAAATGACCGGCGTTATTGTTTTGGTATATTTTCATCGAGGCATTGCTGGGTAAAGTCACGTTAAAAACTCATCCTATCTTAGGGTTAGGTAACATGTAACCCAGACAACTGCTCATTAAGGCGATCCAAAACTTACCGTCCGGTCCCTCGGCGTTGCTCCGACTCAGATTGAATAACGAGACCCCGATGACGACATATATAACGATCATCTGACAGATAAAAGCGATCTCTAGTCGCGGGACTAGTTTCCCAAAAAAAAGACCAGACCGAGGTTCTCCTGGCCTTGGGAGGGGGTGAACGCAAAACTGGGGTGCTCACTTCTTCTATTTCCATCAGTCTCGATATCTTGCTAGTTGTTTGGCGGAAATCCAGCTGTTGAATGACGAGTTATAACCGAACCATTTGACTAAATACTCTTTAACACCCCTGACACCTCGCCGTTATCGCAAAATGGACTCGAATTGATAAACTATCTTGTCACCGACCCACTGCAGCTCTTCTTGGTAAAAAGAACCTTTCAATTCCTCACCCGAATCATCTTTAAGGACGTACGTTACCGGTCTTGTCTGGTTTAGTCGGCTGACCGTAAACAGTTCTTCTGTCCACGGCTGCGTATAACCCTTTTTAAAAGTTGGTCTGGCTTGGGTGATCCGCACGCGATCACCGGCTTTAAAATAGACTTTTCTTCCGACGACGTCAGGGGTCGAATACAACGTATGCTCTTCTTGATTGCTCGGGTTAACTTCCGACGGCGCCATCTTAGTACTCCGGTTATACGAATAGTTGTAGTTGTGGACCAGTTGCTCTACCACGTCGACGTAGCGAAGACTGTTTGTTGTGGTAAAGTAACGCCACGTTTTTTCTTTGACGGTTCGATTAAACCTCTCCACTATAGCGGCCTTGGTATCTTCATTCTCCGTAGTGAAGAAATGGACACCTTCGTCTTTAACAAACTTTAAAAATGTTTTGTTGACGAACTCACTGCCTTTGTCTGTTTGAAAATTTATATGTTTGCGACTGGTAAAAATGGTCTTCACCGCTGTTACTAAAGCTTTCCCAGTTTTGTTTTTCAGCTGAACAGCCCACTCGAATTTACTGAACACATCGATACACGTCACTAGATAGGAAAACCCATCGTTGAATTTTTTTAAACCCCGCAAGTCTATTAGATCAGCCTGGAACTGTTGATCGATACCACCAGCGATGGTCACGCGTCTTTTAAATTTTCTACGCACCGGTGTGTGTAAGGTGTACGTATCCTGATTACCTAACCACTCTTCAATTTTTTTACGAGTAAGTTTGGTGCTACGTTGCAAGGCACCGACTACTCCATAAGACCCAGGTAGCTTCGGCTCGTATTAATGTTGTTTTAAAAGCTTATTTACTTCTTTGGCCATGCTTCCCACTTTGGAGTTTTTTTCTTTTTCCTTCTTCTGAGCGAATACGACGATGTTTCTCGCAATTTACTGGCAACCACCTTTTTTCGATTAGTGGGTGTGACTAGTTCGGGTGGGGACTGAAGAGTTTTATCCACGACCTCGTCTTTAAGTACAGTGGGTGAACCTGGCTGGTCGGTGGTTTGTGTTGGTTGTTTAATGTCCACGAGGCCTAGAAGTACGTGACTGTACTGCTCTAGTCGAGTCAAATAACGCTGCAGTGTTCGCTGATATAACCTAGTTTTGTCACCAATCGGTATATCTTCTCGATCCAAGACTAGTTCATTTGACTGTCCATTTCTCCCAAGTTATCCCTCAGAGCGTCGGGGGCTCTATACAGTTTTTGAGTCTCTAACAAACGAGGGTCCATCAAAACCATTTTCTTGGCCATCTACACGCCCAAGACCCCTCTTAGCACGGTTAGTATTATTCCAAGGAGAGCACTTAAAATACCGCCGGTTTGTAAAAATTGTTTCCGTCTTTTGAACTACAATTTCTTCTTGGTGAGCGCTCTCAGGGTGTTTTTGTAACGACTCATACGCCTCTTCTGAGTGGGTGTCAGTGAAACGTTACCTTTTAATACGTTGTGACAACACTCGCAGAGTGTTCCTACGAGATCGGGTGACGCTGTTTTCATAACAGCCTTGATGGCTGAGGGTTTGGCCCTACCTAGAAACTTCAGCATTTCAGCATAGCGTCTCACCTTTTCGACAATCTCGTTATTTGGGGACGTAAACGACTTGTTGTTCCTTTGGAAATATGTGACTACGTAATCTTAAAGCGTCGGGTGTTGTCTGACGAAGGTCGATTAGCAAATAACCGTGTGGGGCCGACGTCGCGTCTTTAAAACTTTCTTGGACATAGGCAGTACGACCTGGGTACATCTTCTTGGCTAGATTAATAATTTGCGAACCATCAAGTGGATGTTTGAAAAGCACTATATAATGAGAATTCAAGCTAATGGTTCTGTGTTCTTTGTTCTTGCCAAATAGATTTTGCACAATGTACATTACACTAATATCCCTATGATGACTACCTTTAGTAAATAGTCTCGTTATTCTATCATCCGTCTCACTCATCAGATCATCTATAACGAGCAGTCGTTTCTTATCACCTGACCACTGGTCCATGTCTGTTAATCCTTCAATAAACTGAATACCCTCCATGGTTTGGTACATGGGCAGCCACTCTCCATAACACCATATAATTTCGTCAGGAGCAGGGACCATCATATCCCTGATATGTTGCAAGAAACGCTGTACAAAAACAGATTTGCCACTTCCAGTGGGCCCGGCTATAAGCGCTGTAAAGGGATGAGACCATCGTCGATCCATAGCTAACAATGATAAATTACACTCATACGCAGTTATTTTATTCACCAATGTGAGACCCCACTGCGACGAGTTAAAAATCAACGTGAGACTCCCTGCGAACAAAACACCCAATGCTGGTTGTTTTGAACAACCCAATATGAGAACCACTCTCTTTGTTACTCACTCAGTCACGAGCGATTTTTACCAGTCACAACAAATATCACTCATACTTGGGTGTTTACAACATTCATTTTGTGGTTTAGTCATCAGACCTTAACAGTATATATATAACAAAAAAAAAGAAATGTGTGTAGTATCACATTGTTATTTTTGAAGGTTGCTTTTTTTTAAGCTTACAAACGTTACCATGTTCTGAATATACTATCACACTAACAGACGGGCAAATAAAATATCTAGTTTTATGTTCAATCGTAAAACCCCATTAACTCTTTCTGACCAGAGACCAATTAATTTTTCACGAACACCTGAACGCAATTAAACTTCGCGTAATGAAAATACACAATCGATAACGGGTTCCGTCCATTGTAGCAAAGCCGCCCGCGAGCTCTGAAATTATCGCTTCTACGCATGCGCACTGTGAGCTGTGACAGACAAGCCTTTGCCTGATATAATCAGGAATTATTTTAGATTTCGTCATTCATGTAACAGAGCTCGACGAGTAAAAAAACTCTGAGATCAGCCTTCTGAAAACAGCCGTTGAAACCAGCCACGCCAAGATCACAACTTAAAACGTATGTTTCTTTTATATATATTTTGTGTTAGGATGTTAATAGTCAAATCATACCCTGAATGTAATTTGTTTAAAAAAAAACACTAATACTAACAGTCATTTAAGAAATATATCTTACGGAGTCTTATATCTCTGTTCGTGTGTGTATATTCGTTTATTTTTTCGGTCATCGTGTTTTGTGTTAAATATAAATATCTCTTTCGTTTGATACACGAATACTAGCAGGTATTTAAAGATTATAAAAGTTTTAGTTGTTTGCTTTTTTGTTTTCGTTTCTCTTTCTACCCAGTCTTACATGTCATTAAAAAAAAAAATGTTTATATGTACTAGCCAGTGGATTTGAAAAAAAATTTCCTTAGTTTAAAAAACCTTATCTGCGTTTCTCGCGTATTGTTAAGAAAATGCTATTATTAAATATCACGCCTTGCTCTGTTCGTTGTCTGCAAACAGGGTGACTCATTCATCGACCCACTGAATGTAATAAATTCTGACAAAAACAGACAAGTCTAAACTTGTACGAGAATAGCTATTTCAAATAATTACAGAACAACGGAGGGCAAAATCAATAACTCGGGAAAATAATTACAGCTTGTGTCTGCTATCAAAAAATAGACAAAGCAACAGTCTCACGTTGCTGGTCGCGACAAAAGATAAATGCAATCTCGAGCTTTTATGGGTCAAGTTTTCCGATGAAAAATTCATAATTGGTACTTTGTTCAGCGATCGCCTGGCCACACCTGCACGTGAAAACTTCACGACTGGGAATTACCAATCGATTCTCGGGAAATAAAAGGCACTTGATAACTTTGGGTGTTTCTCATTAAAAGAGAGCCGGCAGATCAATAACTTTGGTTTCATTGTTGTTAGTTTTTATCTCTCGTGAAGCAAGAAAGGAGAGTGGGGGTTATGAATCAATTTCCTGGCATTCATTTCTCGCGCGCTCGTGGAATATTTGTGACTGTACTCAGAAGCTGATAACAAAGAACAAAAAAGCATTGGTATTGAAAAGTTAATAAAAACACTATATTTCTTTAAACCTAACATATAAAAAAATAAATAAATAAATAAACAAAAACAAATTACCTTAAGTCGCCCTGCTATAACCAACAACCATGGTTGAAAGTAGCAAACATATTAATAAAATCTTATATCTCCGTTATTTTAAAAGACACGAGAGGGCAGATGAATATGAGTCATTACTTGTCGCTGTCTGCGGACTTGAAAATAATTGATCTGGAATCAGACAAAGGTGGAATTTTTGCAGCGCGCCGGGTCTTTCTGATATGTTAACATCGCACATAGAGATGCACTCTGGTTATAACTAAGAGTGTGCGTGTGTGCGTGTGCGCGCGTGTGTGTGTGTGTCTGCTTCTGCCTAGCTATCTATAAGTCTGTGTTTTATGTACCTGTTTATTGTTTCCTTTCTCTCTCTCTCTCTCTCTCGATCTCTCTCTCTCTCTCTCTTTCTCTCTCTCTCTCTTTCTCTCTCTTTCTCTCTCTTTCTCTCTCTCTATATATATCTCTCTCTCTTTCTATCTCTCTCTCTCTCTCTCTCTCTCTCTCTCTCTCTCTCTCTCTCTCTCTCTCTCTCGGTTTGTTATATGTTTACTTTTAACATTGTCTAAATTTTTTAACTAAATTCTTTTGTTCCTTTTCTCTTTCTCAGATGTCTTCACCTCAACAACAGTGCTATGCCTGCTTACACTGCCAGCGCGTTTTCAGGCGAGGCCCTGAGCTAACTCGGCATATGAACACGGTGCATGCGGAGCAGAGATACGAGTGCCCGCTCTGTGGTAAAAACTTCACCGGAGCGACCAACCTGAAACACCACATAGAGAAGGAATGTGGTCCCGGTTCAAGCGCGGAACCAACAGACACAGTGGTACAAAACAGCCTGGTGTGTTCCCGATGCGGGCAGACCTTTACCAGACGTGATGCGCTATTGCGCCACAACAAGACAGCGCACTCACTGACTCTATTTACCTGTGAGGTCTGCAACAAACACTTTACCCGTGTTGATAATATGCGGGTCCACAGAAACCAGCAACACCCATCTGTCCCTACTCCAGCATCATCTTCAGCAGCATCAGCGCACCGCAATCAACTCACACTAGCATCAGGTGCCACAACAATATCATCATCGGCAACTTCGAGAATACCGTGAACATCGACGCACAAACACACATTACCACCAGGTGCCACAGCAACATCAGACTCTTCATCATCATCAGGTACCACAGCAATAACAGTCTCTTCAAGTATACCTTCAACATCGACGAACCAACAGACATCATCATCATCTGCTGCAGCAGACGACACAACATTTCCTGCACATAATCCAATAATACCACGCTCTTCCAGAATACTTTCATCAGCACCCCCGGGACCTACTACCTCTTCAGCTGCCACAATTCACCCCTCATCCTCTTCACTAGCTGCAGGCCAGACTAACCCACTCAAACGAGCCATGTCCCGTACCCAAACCAAAAACAAAAAACCTCGTCTGCCCTCTGACTATGACAGTTTACGCTACATACCGTCTGACATTAAAGAAATATATACACAGAATTAGAGTTCCATAAAAACACATACAAACAACCACAAATACGTATCTACTTTCACTTTCTTTCATAGTCCAGAAAAAACCCAACCCATCGAATAGCTCTCGGTTTTGCTCCCCGTCTTTACACAACAGACAAAACGATTCAAAATTAATTACATTCATCACACAATTTTGAGACACAGTGAAACCCAAGAACTCCATTTCTACCACGCCTCACATAACAACGCTTGTGTTTTAGAACAACCTCATGTAGTCAACAACATTAGAAATTTCAAGTCTTTTGTCTCAAACTTACACGACAGCGACATTCTTACACACGCACAAGTAAACAGACTCAACACCAAATATTATGTTGAAGCGATCCAGGCGACCTCCTTCTATCTCTATCATATTCAGGAACACCCAATCGGCTATTTTTTACAAGACATACCAAATTACATCACCGATAATAAGAAAATCAATACATTACAACACGATTAACATTCAAAATCTTACAGTGATAACTTTTGGTTTTTTTAGGTGTTTAGCCGTTTTTAGGGGTGCGCCTGTTAAGAACGTTAGAAAAATCACACGCCAGCTGCTAGATCCGTGGCATGTAAGTCAGGGACTAGAGTCCCTCATCGATTTTCCCGGGGTTAATTTAACAGATATTCCCGCCTTAGAAAAGTGTTTTAAAATAAATATAGATATTTATGAGTTTGACGACGCGCAAACTCTGACCCCCAAACTTAGAGGTAGTGATAGTTTTCCAGAAACGTTGCGTCTTTTAATGTATAAAACCCATTTTATGTATATAGATGATATAGATAGGGCGAGCCACTCCTTTTCGTGCCCCAAATGCGGGAAATTATGGAAGATTTTTAGGGACATGGAGAAACATGAGAAAACCTGTGCCGGGGATAGGCGCGTGGAAATATTTATAGGTGAGGTTTATACCCCACCAGATACCGTTTGGGAATCTATCGCGGCGCAGGGTGTAGATGTAGACACAAAATTCGTCTTTCCCTACCGGGCCACCTTTGACTACGAGTGTTATTTCGAGACCTCTGTAGGGCCCAGTGGTAGCGCAACTACCTACACAGCTAAACACGTGGCACTGTCTTGCTTGGTGGCCTCTAATGTCCCCGGGTTTGAGGAACCCGTTTGTTTTATCACAACGGGCGATCCACAAGACTTGGTGAATAGGATGGCTGATCATCTGACCAACATTGCCGAAGCGTCTTACGCTCTTTTGCGTGGGCGTTTCGAAGAGGTATACACTCAACTCGGTGATTTGGAGGGGCTCATTGAGAGACTCGATGAGTATTTGCACGAGCTGCCTGTGTGAGGATTCAATTCGGGAAAGTATGACGTGAATTTGATAAAACCCTACCTCATCAAATATTTCATAGCTCAAGATTTTAAATATTTAGTCAAGAGAAATAATAACTTTATGTGCATTGCCACACCGCAGTTAAAATTTTTAGCCATAATCAATTATCTAGCCCCCGGTTTTAGTTATGGTAAATACCTAACCGCTTATAAAGTAAAAGAAACTAAAGGTTTTTTTTTTCTGTTACGAGTACGTCACCGATTTAGACAAATTAAACGAAACGGTGCTACCACCCCACTCGGCTTTTTTTTGCCCTAAAAAATTATAAAATTTCTAGTGACGAGTATGCCGAATGTCAGAGGGTTTGGGTCGATAACCGTATGACCACGTTGCGCGATTTTCTGACGTGGTACAACAACAAAGACGTGGTCCCCTTATTAATTGCGTTAGAACAACAGGTTAGTTTTTACGCGGGGTTAGGGGTAGATATGTTTAAAGATGCGATTTCGGTGCCCGGTGTCAGGTTAAAATATCTTTTCAAAACTCTCCCGTCAAATGTCTATTTTTCGTTATGCTCGAAGCGGGAGCAGGATTTACACGACACGTTGCGACAAAATATAGTCGGCGGACCCTCAATAATCTTTCATAGGTTCCACGAGCAAGGCAAAACATCCATTAGAGGCGGCAAGATGGTTCAATGCATTACAAGTTTTTATGCCAACGCTCTATATTTGTGGGCGCTAATGCAGAAAATGTCCACTGACTTTCCCGTTAAACGAAACAGGGAGGATGGTTTCAGGTACCACAAGGTGAATAAATACACCGTGCAGTGCCGCGACTGGTTGACGTGGGTGTCGCACCAAAAAAATATTGTTGTTTTAAAAACCCAGTTCAACGGCCGTGAGATGTCTTTGGGTCATAGACACATTAGGGTAGATGGGTGGGACAAAGACTCTCGCACCGTCTACCAGTTCCATGGCTGCCTTTTTCACGGCCATCCTAACTGCCCACTAACCACCGGTCGTGACGTTAATCCAGTCAATAAAAAACCCTTGGCTGAGTTGCACGAAAAGACACGGGAAATTGGTGCCTATTTAAAGAACGAGTGCGACGTCACCTTGGTCGAAATGTGGGAATATGAGTGGCAGCAATTGAAGAAAACCGATCGATCAATCGGTCGCTTTCTGATCGCCACCTTCCCGACCATGAAACCTTCTTATACCAAATGTCGGTACCCGTTAACGAAAGAACAGATTCTCGCCTCTGTGCTAGATAAAACCTTGTTTGGTTTAGTCGAGTGTGACATTCATGTCCCCGACTCCCTGAAAGAGCATTTCTCGGAAATGACACCCATTTTAAAAAATGTCGCCGTCACGAGAGATGATATTGGGCTTTTCATGCGGGAATACGCCGAAAAACATAAACTCCTGACTACCCCCAGAAGAACGTTGATCGGGAGTTATGTGGGTAAAAAAATTCTGTTGGCGACGCCTTTGCTTCGCTGGTACCTGGCCAAAGGCTTAGAAGTCACCTGTATTTACCAGGTGATTGAATACACGCCCGCGACGTGTTTCAAAAAGTTTGGGGATACTGTTTCAGACGCACGCCGCCAGGGAGATATCGATGATTTCTACGCGATAACCAGCGAAACCAGGAAACTATTAGGTAACGCCGCCTATGGTAAAACATTGACTAATAAGGCGAAGCATGTAGATGTCTCGTACACGATGGGAGAGGGTACTTCTAAATTAATAAACTGCCCCCGGTTTAGAAAAATGACTTTAGTGACTAACGACATATTCGAAGTAGAAATGGTTAAAAAGAAAATTAGTTGGGACCTGCCCGCGCAGATAGGATTTTTTGTTTACCAGTACGCCAAACTGCGCATGTTAGAATTTTATTACGACTGTTTAGATACATTTGTAGATAGAGCAGATTTTCATTTGTGCGAGACAGACACCGACAGTCTTTACTTGGCCCTTAGCGCGAGTAACATATTGTGTGTCGACAATATATGCTCCTATGTAATATTTGAGAAATACTGTACACGACTCTTACCAATATAAATATATATATATATATATTGTACAATGTCAATATATGATATTGTTATTTGAAAAATAAAATATGTTAACTAATTTCTTTGTTACCTATGTATGTCTAAATATATAGTCTAACTGTTGTAATATAAATATCGTCTATATGTATAACTAAATATTTATGTCTACCTGTTGTCTAAATATATGTCTAACTAAATATATGTCTAAATGTTGTAATATAAATATGGTCTACTTATTGTAACGCCTGTTTTGTAATATATATTGTAATATATATATTGTCTAAATATGTATAAATATATGTATAACATTTAATACACAACACAACAACAAACTACACACAATATAGGACGCAAGCTGATCGTCAGAGGAAGTCACCCCGGCTAAAATATATCGCTATATAAAAAGTCATGTGCCACCACCTGACGCGCCCCCACCTGAAATCGATCGGGGTATTTTGTTATATAAAAGTTATGTGCCACCACCTGAATTCGCGTCGTTTTGCGCCTACACTACTACTACTCATATTTAATACGATTCCACATGACATAAGGCATTGTTGTAGACTATAAGTTCCTGTGGAACGCCTTCCTAAACTGCAAGACATGCAGCATACATATCCAATATACACAGCGGAATAATAACAACGTCGCTAGGCCAAACAAAGCCACGTCATCTGCGACTTACGCATAGCGACAACAAAACGTGCCAACACTTGCGAGCACTACATTTAGTTCAATTATAAAACTCACATGTGGCGTGCAAAATACATTCACCACAGTAATTATGATGATGACGACAAATGATTGTATTCACTACAATTTAAATAATTCCTTGTAATACTTTCACATTCTGAATTTTTAATACAGTACTCTTCAAACCATCAGTCGTTTATACAAACATCATCATAATCATCACTGTTGCCTTCAGATCCCTGTGGAGCACAAATCTTCAGTCTATTCACATCACGTCACGTATCTTGTGCCATCCGATAAAGTGTTTCCATGATTTCGCTATTAAATGTCTTTCTACAGCTCTCTTCTCCACGTATTTTCAGGTCTTTCACTCCTTCTTTTAAACTGGAGATTTCAGAACAAGAAGTGTTGTATAATGCTATCAGATGGATTCCTCAGTCTGTGTCGTAACAATCGCCAACGTCTTTTCTTCTAACCTGGCACGTGTCTGGTTCCTACTAGTACTTCTGCGCTGGTGATCTTGTTAAAATATATGAAACGCGTTTTTCAGTGCAAGCACTATTGTTGAAAGTCTGTAACAACTTGATTGTCCATATTTCTTGTTCTCTACATTTCAGAGCCATATAATAAGACTACCTTCACATTTAAGATGAAAATCTTACTTCGCTGGTGGGCTTAATTTATTTTAATTGCCGTGGTTTCTAGTGCAGGCATAACATTCTCTATCCTCTGTATCTTTATTTTCACCTCAATACTTGTTTTACTAACTGTATCTATATTACTGTAATATATATATATATATATATATATATATATATATATATATATATATATATATATTTTATATATAATATATATATATATATATATATATATATATATATATATATATATATATATATATATATATATATATATAGTACTTTGCAAAAAAAAATGGCAGTCATATTTTCGCAACGCAGCACACTCATAGAAGCAAATAATAATAAAAGCTGTATGTCCAGAGGAAGATTGGTATCTCCCCTATCTAGTAACTGTGGTTTCAGTACAATATAATGTTGCCTTCTCCAGCAAGGCAAGCCTGGATGCGGCGAGGCATACTTCCCGCAAGTGTTTGTAGGTAATTGTGAGTCAGACGGTCCCAGTATTTTTCAGCGACCTTCTTCAATTGTTTAACGTCTCTGGGTCCACTCTTTTTTAAATGATTCTTGAGTAGTGCCCAAACGTTTTCAATTGGGTTTAGGTCGGGACTGTTGCTGGGCCACTTCAGCACTATCACATTCTTCTCTTGCAGCCATGCTTTGGTGGTATCAGCTGTATGCTTTGGGTCATTGTTATGTTGAAATGTGCACCCATCGGGGTACATGACCTGCATAAATGGCAGAAGGTGTCCTTCTAGTATGTCGATGTACCTTTCTTTCGTGAGAATTCCTGTGAAAACACACAGTGGGGTGGCACCTCTTGCTGACACCCCTCCCGAAAGATGGAATTTCTGGGTATGTTTCGGTCGCTGGTACACAGGCGTTACAGAGTCTTTCGTCCAAATATTTATTTGAGCAGTATAAGACCAAATAAAACATTCATATGAAAAAATCACATTGTCCCATGACAAATTTTGGTGTTCGTGGCACCAGTTCAAGCGCATCTGTTTGTGAGTCTCTGTGAGCAATGGTGACGAAATTACCCGCTTTTTTGTGTAATTCATCCTGTGTAGCTCCCGGTTGACAGTAGCATTAGATACCTCTGGGCTTCCCAACTCGATCATGCACTGCCGTATGTTTTCTACACTCTTCATTTGCTCAGCCCGAACGATTTGGGCGAGACGCCGATGGTCCTTTGTGTCCTAAATTCTTGGCCTCCCACTACCTTCTTTTTGCTCGATTTCATTACCTGCTTTTAATTTACTCACAACTCTGTAGACAGTCCGCTCAGGAATGTTCAAGGTTTTAGAAATGTTGGAACATGTTTGATTTCCTTCATTCCAAAGCTGTAAAATTAACATACGCTTTGACTTTGTATCCATTTTCTACCACTAGCATTATAAATTGTCGTCTGCTCTATTATCAAAGGACTTTACTCTACGCTAATTTTTTTTTAAATTTTGGTAGTGTTTGCTCACTTCATTGGAGTGCAATTTTGGGGCAGAACATGCATATTTAATTAGATTTCAGCTTATTTAGCTGAGCAATATGACTGCCATTTTTTTGCAAAGTACTGTATATATATATATATATATATATATATATATATATATATAATATATATATATATATATATATATATATATATATATATATATATATATATATATATATATATATATATATATATTATATATATATATACTGCTCAAAAAAAAAGTTAAAGGCCACTTTCAATTTTTAGGTCATTTCAACTATGCTGTTTTTTTTTTTAAACCTGAACACTCAGTCAAAAAAGTTTTGCTGCAATTTGTTGCATGCTTAAACAATGTTTGTTAATCTGACAATAAATCAAATCTGTGTTACGTGTGTGTACTTCCAAGGTCAATCAAATGTACGTGGTGGAAAGGGAAATAATGCATGTTTGAAAATGCTTCCTATGGCAAAGCCTGTTGATAACATTGCTGAAATTTGCTTTTCACGTGCAAGTCGTGACTATGGTGAACACATTTCACCCACTTTTCGGAAGGAACGGGCAATTGGTATGTTTGTAACATTTACCATTTTAGCCATGGCTCAGCTAAGACGCTTGACCAATGTTGACAGATGGAGAGCGATGGCATGGCTGCAGGATGATGTAGGGCTGCGAGAAGTTGCTAGGAGATTAGGAGTTGCCCACTCTGTCATACAAACTCTGCGTGATCATTATAATGCAACCGGCAGTGTCGCAGAACAACGCAGGTCAGGACGTCCAAGGTCTACCACAAGACGGCAAGACACGCTGACCCATGGCTAAAATGGTAAATGTTACAAACATTCCCATTGCCCGTTCCTTCCAAAAAGTGGGTGAAATGTGTTCACCATAGTCACGACTTGCACGTGAAAAGCAAATTTCAGCAATGTTATCAACAGGCTTTGCCATAGGAAGCATTTTCAAACATGCATTATTTCCCTTTCCACCACGTGCATTTGATTGACCTTGGAGGTACACACACGTAACACAGATTTGATTTATTGTCAGATTAACAAACATTGTTTAAGCATGCAACAAAATGCAGCAAAATGTTTTTGACTGAGTGTTCAGGTTTTAAAAAAAACAGCTTAGTTGAAATGACCTAAAAATTGAAAGTGGCCTTTAACTTTTTTTGAGCAGTATATATCAATCAGCACACATCTTGTTGGGGTGTTTCTCCAACTGTAAAATGGCTGTGATATACAGCATTGAATTGCCTGAACCTTGTCTTTTCTCTATGGATTTTCAGACCCAATAGCTGTGAACACTCATCCAGTATTCCCATTATGGCTTGCACTTTGTTTAATTTATGAGATACCGGAGCGAGGTCATCGACGATAATGAGGTCGTCGAACTGTTTTGTCAGAGTTAACTGTGTGCCATTTCTGGTGGTTCATGATTTCATAATCCTATCTAGAGCCAGTATGTAGAGAGATAGTGACAGCAAACAACCCTGCCGTACTCCAGTTATCATAAAGGGTTCTATAAGCTGTTATTCATTAAGAACTCAATATTTCATGTCTTCACAAGTTTTCCGTATCAGGTTTACGAAATTATGAGAGTAGCGATAGTGCCTTATGAGTTTACAATTCTTTATCTAAACTCTTGAAGGCCTTTCTCGTAGCCTACTTATCCAGTGTGAAGTGATGAATTCAGTTCAAAGCTCTATTATAATATTATCGAAAACCTCACATGTCCCTAATATGTTTCTGTCTACGGGATGTCTTAATCTCTCATGGATGATTCATTCATTGATTCAATTATTCATTCATTTATACATTCATTCATTCAATTATTCATTCATTCATTATCTTTCAATGCCCTAGGGTCCACAAGCCATCAACACATGCACGCCACGACCTTCTGTCCAGTGCCATCCCTGTTAGGTCTCTCGATGTCTATTTTATCCCTTCCATGTCTGTCTCCTGTTCTCTTCATCACTTGTTTTTCTTACCCTGGGGATTCCAGAACAAGGACATCCTTGTAATCAGGGTTGGATGTAGGCGTACGCTAAACAAGCTACAGCATAGAGCCTCATAATTTGAAGGGGCCTCTCTAACAGAGGTGTAGCGGGGAGAAAAATTTATAATATGAGTAAGTCTATAATGTTAATTTCAACTTAAAAAGACAGTACAAACGTAAATCTTACATAATATGCCTAAATGAATTTTTAAACGTTACTGTGATTTTCATTTCAAAGAAATTGCTTAACTACTTCCTTTTATATTTTTCAGTGACAATTTCTATAACCAATTACTAAATAAGGCCTCCACAGCTTCCTATAGCTTAGGGCCTCACAAGTCTAAATTTGGCTCTGTTTATAATGCTGTAGTGTTTTTTTTTCTTCTTGATGTGTCCTATCTATCGATATCTTCTCTCCCTCACTTCTTCTTCTACCAATATATTTGTCTATCTCTTTCCATCGATCGACATTGGCTATCTTGTCATACATTTGAATCCTTCTATTCTACGCAAGCATCCTGTTACGCACGGATCATTATTATTTTTCGTTTGTATAAACATTTTTTCATATGTATGATCATTTTTTTGACTGAAGTGTGTATTATGTTTTCTATGGTCAAAGGGACATAATCCGAGTTATCGAGACTACAATTTTTTAGGAGTTGCCTTCTCTTGTATAGAGACACGTTCGGTCTATAATTTCTTGAACGAAGCGTGACCACATCTCCTTATTTGGTAGTACCAGTCAACTATGGTAGATGTCTGAAACCTTTCTTAACGCTTCTTTTCATGACCATAAAAGGCGCGACTGTGTAAGACTTTTTATCTCGAATGTTCTTAGAATCGTCTTATTGTGAACGGCAACTCAGAGATTGTCGTTCTGCGCATGTCAAACCGGGAGTTCGTTCTGTGTGTTCCGCCCAGTTGGGGCAGTTTAGAAATGGTTTAAGAAGCGAGCAGACGCAACTGCGTCTTGTGATTCTCTGAGGGAAATACAGTGTCTTAGTGAGTTAGTTAGCTAACTAGACTATTTCCCAGTATTATGCAGCCTGCCTGGAGGCATATGTTCATGGTTGATTTTCCGAAATAAGGTAATTCCTCTTGTATCGAACTTTATGCTATCGTCTAGAGGTTCGTCATTTTGTCGCCTATTTGCTCGCCTGTGTGATGAAAAATGGAGAGGTACTTTGACTAGGATTAAGTCACCGGTATCTGTATACCTGAACTAGTTAAATATATATGGGTCGCTCTAGACCAACAAGACTGTTGTCTGTGTTCCAGGATTCGTTATATCAGAGATCACGTCCAAGTCAGATGGTTAGACTTAGGAACATTATAAAGGTCGAGCTGACCTGTAGCCCATGTATGCTATTCACGTGCAGACAGTGAACGGACTTATTGTATACAACTGATCTGCTAGCATCAGAATGGGAGCATTTATTATTGTTTATGAACATTGAAGATCTGTAGCTGACACTGTTGCAGAAGTTATAGAAATTATTATTATTTATACAGCTTCACGAACTAGCACTCGATGATTGATGAATTTCTGAATCTATTGAACTGTGATGTCTTATGACGCATATATACAACAGCTATCATTGCTGACTACAGAAATTGTTTTCAATGTGCCATATCATCTTGCTGAACTCGTTAACCATGTTGATGTCATAAGTATCATGACTGTTTTGTGGCGTGCAATAAATGAAAGAAACTTATACAACGAAGTTACCCTTTCTATGACTCTACACGTCATGTTGCCTGTGTGATAACCCTGTGAACTGTTCCACTACCACATACACAGCAACATCCTAAATCAGAGAAGACACCTACATCTTACACTTTAACACCAGGTGTCGATAAGGGTGGCAAGTTACCACTTCAGCACAAATCCACCCTTATCATTTTTGGTGGCCAGAGCTGGTTCTATCATCTGATATTTTGGCGCACCATATCATTTTTGGTGGCCATAGGTTGGTTCACTCTGATTCCAGCTATCAAGGGGGTCAGCAAACCCAGACATCATCATCATACTAGATACAACTACAGCATCAACTACCACCTTACAAGAAATTTTATTGAAAGTATCCGGATTTTCTGACAGTTGCTGATTTTGAAACTACCCGGCGCTGCTCGGCAATATTGAAGTTTATGTAAAATTAGAAGGACAAGTACCGAGCGAATGGATTTCCTGATCTGGTGAAAAGAAGGACAAGTGCCGTAACAACTGTTCCGGTCTCAGGGGTACTGTTGCGGGTTCAGAAGGTCAAGTGCCGGTTAAATCAATTTAGAAGATTCAGAAGGTCAAGTGCCGTAACAACTGTTGCAGTATTAGAAGCTCATTTCCTTCGTCATGGCTGTTTATGGGAGCAGAAGTTAATCAACGTTGGATCATTATCCTCAGAATGCTGATTACATCCTGTTCTGCACCGTGCTGACGCTGGATTTATAGAAGTTAAGTGGCCTGTTTTGTTTGTGAACTGTGCCCTTATGTTCTAACTGAGCCTTCTGTACTTTCACACTTTCTCCTATTGTTTTCATGATACATGTTTATATGTTATATGTTATTTGTTATTTGTATATTTATATGTTTATATTTCAGCGGGTTTTCTCGGTTGGGCGGAGTCTTACAGTAGAAGATACCACGTCACAGAGGTTCTACTGTTAGCGTTTTCGTTAGGGACTGTGCGAATTTCCTACAGTGAAATTTGCTAGCGACAATCGTTGCTATATCTGTTTAGTTGTGACGAGTTGTGCTTTATTTCTGTTTCTTGTATATATATATTTTTTTTTTCTTTTTTCTTTTCTCTCTTTCTTTGTGTTTTTAGTTTCGATTTCGATTGTTTGTATTTGTAGGTCTCCCCTTTGCTATTATTCAGTTCTTTACGTATATTTTTGTGTATACACTGTAGCGTCATTTGTTAGTCATATCTTCGCATATTTCTTTTTAGTTTTGCTGTTTGTGTATTTGACTTATGCGAATGTTTTCGTATTGTTTGATCTTTGTTGATTGTTTACATTGACTCTGATCTTTGTTGATTGTTTACATTGACTCTGATCTTTGTTATTGTTTACATTGACTCGGATCTTTGTTGTTGTTTACATTGACTTTGATCTTTGTTATTGTTTACATTGTTGGTGACCTTTGTTATTGTTTACATTGTCTTGTTATTGTTTACATAGTTCTTGCATAGTTAGCTTTCACTATTGTTGATATATGCTCATGCACTATTGGTCTATAGTGCACTTATCATAACAAACTGGTGTTTTTGCTTATGCACTATTGTAGTGCAGTTATGATAAATAACTGATGATTATGCACTGATTTGGGTAGTGCACTGTTAATTAAGAGGTGACTTGTGATATTATTATACATTTGATAATACAAGTTGGTGTCAACTCCTGTTTCCCACAGAGATTGGGTTCAACATAGAGATTATACAAGCACTTTATTAAGTCTTGTTGCTATTTAACATTGAAATAAGATAATTAATTATTTCAGGTTCTGTACTCACATTTTGGACATCATGTCTACATTTGAGTACTTTATTGAGCAGGGTAAAGCCCTTGGGAAGACAGGTGATAAATTAGAAGAATTTGCGACTGTTCAATATGCCAAGGCATTGAAGTCGGAAGAAAAGAAAATGAAAGAACAAACTGAACAAAAGAGAATAGAGGCTGAAATAGAACAAAAGAAACTGCAGATGCAGGTGGAGGAAAAAAGATTTCAAATGGAAATGGAAAAAAAAAAAAAAAGAGAAGCAGAATCTCAGGAGAAGAGGCTTCAGGCTGAAGCTGAAAATAAGAGACTTGAAAAAGAAGCTGAAGAAAAAAAAGTTACAGGCCCAGGCTGAAGCTGAAAATAAGAGACTTGAAAAAGAAGCTGAAAATAAGAGACTTGAAATAGAGGCTGAAGGAAAAAAAGTTACAGGCCCAGGCTGAAGAAAGAAAGTTACAGGCCCAGGCTGAAGAAAGAAAGTTACAGGCTGAGGCTGAAGAAAGAAGGTTACAAAGAGAGGCTGATGAGAGAAAAGCAAAAATGGAACATGATGAAAAAATCTTAGCTTTAGAGTTAGAGAAGTTAAAGTTATTGAACACTGGTAATGCTAATGATGCAAATAAGGTGTCAAATAAGACTAATGCTAAGGATTTCAAGCTTAATCTACCAGCATTTAATCCCTCAATCGATGATATAACATTTTATCTAGATAGATTTGAAAGTGCATGTAATGTGCATAATATAGATAAAACATTATATGTGTATCATCTGTCCAAGATACTTAGAGGTGATGCTTTGACTTTGTTGAGTATGGTAGATGTGCCTGACAAAAACAACTATGAGGTTGTCAGGGCGGCATTGTTAAAGAAGTACCAACTTAACGAGGACGGATATCGTCTTAAATTTAAAACCATGTTACCAGAAACTGGAGTTGAATTCTCTGAATTCATCTCAGGCATCCGTCTTACTTTTTTACGATGGGTTGAGTTGTCTAAGACAGAAAATACATTTGAAGCTCTTATGGATTTACTACTTAGAGATAAGGTTATGTCTTCTGTTAATGAAGCTTTTCTATCTTTTCTTCATGAGCGTAAGCCTAAAAACATAAAAGAAATGGAAGAATACTGTAGCCAGTATGTTACTGCGCATCCGCACATAACCATTAGTAACTCTAAGGTGAAAGAAGGTCTGCCAGTTGCTTCGGCAGCACCTTATGGCCCAAATTTTATGCGTAAATTTCAGGGTAGCCAGAAAAATTTCAATAAAAAGAGTAATCGTAATTATGCCCAGAACCATAGTGATCAATTCCAGGGTGATTCTTCTTCCCAGAACTGGAGACAACCTAATACTACACGTTATTCTACTCCGGTTAACTTTAGAAATTTTCACAAAGGTAATCGGTATAGAGGAAAATATTTTATTATGCAGAGACCTCAATACCAAGATAATAGAGGTTCTCAACAGCATAGAGATAGTAATGACAGTTATGGAAACTGGAACTCAAACCAGGATAAAAATTACAGTAGGGACTTTAATGATAATTGCAGAGGCAATAATGGTCGCGGTAGATCGCAACATAAGAGAAAAAGATATCAACAGACAAACTCTGTTCAACAAGAATCTCAGGGAGCAGATAAACAGGTTAATAATGATAAAGACCATAATGCTATCGGATGCTCATCTTTTGATTTTGGTAGGGCAAATAAATGTATCCAATGCAGTACTTTATTTGATCCGAAAACCGTTAGTACTCTAAGCTGTGGTCATCCTTTGCCCGCTCTTCCTGCTAATGTTGCTCATGATGGGAGAGGTTCTCTTATATTACATAAGGGGCTAGTAAATAGTAATCCAGTCTCAGTGTTGTTTGATTCTGGATGTACTACTGTCGGCGTTAGGCAATCTCTTGTAGATCCATCCTGTGCTACAGGAAAAGTCATCAAATGTGTCACATTTGGTGGCACGTTAGAAAAGTATCCTACTGCTATAATACACATTGCTACTCCTTTCTTCACGGGAGAGGTCCACGCGTGTCTACTTCCAAACCCTATTGCGGACCTTATTATTGGTCGTATTCACGGAGTTAGGGAATGTACCCCACAGCAGATTGCTGTTTGGGAAGAGCAAAACATTGAAGCTACCAATGCGGTGGTCACAAGAGCACATGCTCTGGATCCACCTCAAACTTCATTAACTAATAATGATGAAGTAAATGACCAAGATAGTCACTTGACTATTACACGTGACTCATTTATCAAATTGCAAGAAGAAGATCCTTCTTTACAAAAATTCTTCATTCTAGCAAAAAAAGGTGATCCTAATCAGAACACTAATAGGAAATCTTGGATTTCTATGAAGAACGGCGTACTTGTACGTATGGTACAAGACTCGACTACGTCCACTCATTCACAAATTCTTGTGCCTAAGAGCATGAGATTGCAAATATTGCAACATGCTCATGACTCGCAATGTGCTGGACATATGGGTTTTTCCCGTACAAAGTCGAGGGTTCTTGCGGCTTTCTTTTGGCCATTTGTGAGCAAGGACATACGAATGTACTGTCGCTCTTGCAAAGTATGTCAGGAGGTCAAATCTAAAGGACCACGACATGCTGCGCCTATCCAGGCTGCTGACATTCCTATTCGCCCTTTTCAAAAAATGGCAATAGATATTATCGGTCCTTTTAGAATTAAGTCGGCTAGAGGACATCAATTTATCCTTACATGTGTCGATATGTGCACACGTTGGCCAGAGGCAATACCTCTCAAGAGCATCTCAACTGCTGATATCGCAGACGCTCTTTGGCTGATATTTTCTCGCTTGGGTTTTCCCGGAGAAATATTGTCAGACCATGGCACTCAACTTATATCAGACACTATGTCACAGGTAATGTCTATGCTACACATTAAAAGGTCTCTCAGCAGTATCTATCACCCAATGTCTAATGGGTTGGTCGAACGTTTAAATAGGACTCTGAAAACTTTACTTGGTAAAATAACTGAGGATCATCCTCAGGATTGGGACAGGGTCTTACCCGCGGCTCTCTTTGCGTATAGAGAGGTCCCCAATGAACATACGGGGTTTTCCCCTTTTGAACTTGTCTTTGGCGCGCAACCGCGCGGCCCTATGTCTTTACTTCACGATCTAATCACTGCCGATAATATTAGCGATGAGACTCAATCTTCTTATGAGTACGTCATTGCTCTTAGGCAAAAGATCATCGAGGCATGCAAACTAGCAACTTCGTCTTCAGAATTTGCTAAAGAAAAGGCAAGGCAGTTTGCAAATAAGAATAGATGTCTACGACAACTTTGTCCAGGTGACAAAGCTCTCGTTCTACTTCCTTCAAGGGAGAACAGACTTCTAATTGCATGGAAAGGTCCATATGCAATAGTCTCCAAAATTTCTGATGTCGACTATGTTGTCGATATTGATGGAAAGCATAAAACTTTCCACATAAATATGCTCACAGAATTTTATGAAAGACCTGACTATTTGCAGCCTATTTTCCAGGCTACGGACAATTCACAAGCAACTCATGGTCAGTACTCATCTCTGTCAGTTATACAGGATGAGGAAACTACTTTTTCTGATGTCAATCTTCCTCTTTCTATGGTCCCACTTTATTCTACGGAATCTTGGAAAAACGTGACCGTTTCTCCAAATCTTTCCGCTGAGGAACATCGACAAGTTTCTTCGATGTTGCAAACATTTCAGGATGTTCTTACAGACATCCCGGGACACACACATGTCATAGAACATGACATTGTGCTAACTGATCACAATCCTATCAGAGTCAGACCATATCCAATACCTATTCATTTCCAGTCTCAAGTCGAAAAAGAGTTGGATGAAATGATACGTTTGGAAATCATTGAACCATCCACTTCAGCATACTCTTCGTCTATGGTTATTGTTCGAAAGAAGGATAATAACATTCGCATTTGCGTAGATTATCGCAAATTGAACCAAGTTACGAAGTTCGATGCTGAACCTATGCCTTCATTAGAAGAGCTACTCAATAAACTTTCTAATTCTAGATTCTTTACCAAACTAGATTTGTCTAAAGGTTATTGGCAAGTCCCGCTAACTGAACGTGCCAAACCTTTTACAGCTTTTTCTACACCTAGGGGTTTTATTCCAATGGAATTTCATGCCTTTTGGTCTTATGAACGCCCCTGCTACATTCGTACGCATGATGCGGCGAATTCTCGCATATCGTACAGATGTCATAGCATACCTAGATGATATCTGTCTATTCAGTGATTCTTGGGAAGATCATTATTTGGGTTTATACGAATTACTGTCTACTCTTCGCGAGTATAACTTGACTGCAAAACCCTCTAAAGCCTTTATAGGATTTAGCGAGATTTCTTTCCTAGGTCATCGGGTTGGTCATGGTCTTTTAAAGACAGAGGACCACAATGTTTCAAAAATACTTAACATTTCGGTCCCTAAGACGAAGAAACAAGTAAGGAGTCTATTAGGTTTGATTCAATTCTACGGACGATTCATTCCGAATCTGTCCTCCATTATGGCACCGCTTTCTACTTTATTGAAGAAAGGGTCGCCTAATCTGATCCGCTGGTCTAAAGAATGTCAATCCTCATTGGACCAGGTTAAAGCCCTATTTTCATCTCCACCTATTCTTAAGTTACCTACTATTGAGAAGACTTTTGTTCTTCGAAGTGACGCCTCGTCAACAGGGATTGGGGCAGCACTAATGCAGGAGTATTCTGATACTTTGCATCCGGTGATGTATATCTCTAGGAAATTAAACGCTGCAGAAAAGAATTACTCGGTTTTAGACCGTGAGTTATTGGCTATGGTATGGTCTATTCTGAAGTTACAAAGATTTCTTCTAGGCGCACATTTCATTGTGGAAACCGACCAGAAAGCGCTTACTGCTATTCAGAGCAAAAACTTGAAGAGCTCGAGGTCCACTCGTTATGCCATAGCTCTTCAACCATTTCATTTCTCGGTTCGAGCTATCCGTGGTTCGGATAATGTAATGGCAGACATTCTGTCCAGATGTCCACACACGATTCCACATGATTCTTCTGTCATATATATATATTTCCTGATATACAGTCCAATGTTATAATGACATGTTAGTAGATTTTGTCTCATTTTTTTTTTTTGAGGGAAATTTATAACATTGTACCATGTAATTATCTAAGAAGGCTTAGTTAGTGATATACGGGCCAAAAGATCACTCGGCCACATTTAAATAAATTATTTTCAGGATTGTATTAAGAAATTTACCAGTTGTCTTTAAGATTTGTGTTATTGATATTTTCGCAGCACATCATTGAAGTCTGCGAGTTTATGTCCATTGTGGAACTTTGAGGATATCAAGTCCTGTCCTACATTGGGAGCGGATGATGTCCACATCTTCTTCTATTGAATGTTTTGTGTCACCGAAGAGCAACACATGTATTACTTATTAATTACTGTTACTTTATATAATGTAATAATATAGTGCGGTATATTAGTAAATTACACCGCTATTTGCAACACATTGTATGATAACACATAATATATTTAATTTCATATATTGGTATGAGTATAATTTGATTGTCATTATGTTGTTGCCATCATTGTGGCGTGTGTTGGTGGCACCTTCCTGGAATATATCAGCGTATACTTAGATAAATTTTTTCTCTAAGGATCTGAGATATGATCTCAGTGTCGCTCCATGCGTTGAGCTAATTTGTTAGGTATATATCCACGCATCATACGTGCGTTAGGAGCCTAGATTTTTTCCGGCTCCAGGATTTAAAAAAAAAAAAAAATGGGACATTTTTTTTTTTTTTAAATCCTGGAGGGTGCGGTAATGTTACGCACGGATCATTATTATTTTTCGTTTGTATAAACATTTTTTCATATGTATGATCATTTTTTTGACTGAAGTGTGTATTATGTTTTCTATGGTCAAAGGGACATAATCCGAGTTATCGAAACTACAATTTTTTAGGAGTTGCCTTCTCTTGTATAGAGACACGTTCGGTCTATAATTTCTTGAACGAAGCGTGACCACATCTCCTTATTTGGTAGTATCAGTCAACTATGGTAGATGTCTGAAACCTTTCTTAACGCTTCTTTTCATGACCATAAAAGGCGCGACTGTGTAAGACTTTTATCTCGAATGTTCTTCGAATCGTCTTATTGTGAACGGCAACTCAGAGATTGTCGTTCTGCGCATGTCAAACCGGGAGTTCGTTCTGTGTGTTCCGCCCAGTTGGGGCAGTTTAGAAATGGTTTAAGAAGCGAGCAGACGCAACTGCGTCTTGTGATTCTCTGAGGGAAATACAGTGTCTTAGTGAGTTAGTTAGCTAACTAGACTATTTCCCAGTATTATGCAGCCTGCCTGGAGGCATATGTTCATGGTTGATTTTCCGAAATAAGGTAATTCCTCTTGTATCGAACTTTATGCTATCATCTAGAGGTTCGTCATTTTGTCGCCTATTTGCTCGCCTGTGTGATGAAAAATGGAGAGGTACTTTGACTAGGATTAAGTCACCGGTATCTGTATACCTGAACTAGTTAAATATATATGGGTCGCTCTAGACCAACAAGACTGTTGTCTGTGTTCCAGGATTCGTTATATCAGAGATCACGTCCAAGTCAGATGGTTAGACTTAGGAACATTATAAAGGTCGAGCTGACCTGTAGCCCATGTATGCTATTCACGTGCAGACAGTGAACGGACTTATTGTATACAACTGATCTGCTAGCATCAGAATGGGAGCATTTATTATTGTTTATGAACATTGAAGATCTGTAGCTGACACTGTTGCAGAAGTTATAGAAATTATTATTATTTATACAGCTTCACGAACTAGCACTCGATGATTGATGAATTTCTGAATCTATTGAACTGTGATGTCTTATGACGCATATATACAACAGCTATCATTGCTGACTACAGAAATTGTTTTCAATGTGCCATATCATCTTGCTGAACTCGTTAACCATGTTGATGTCATAAGTATCATGACTGTTTTGTGGCGTGCAATAAATGAAAGAAACTTATACAACGAAGTTACCCTTTCTATGACTCTACACGTCATGTTGCCTGTGTGATAACCCTGTGAACTGTTCCACTACCACATACACAGCAACATCCTAAATCAGAGAAGACACCTACATCTTACACTTTAACACCAGGTGTCGATAAGGGTGGCAAGTTACCACTTCAGCACAAATCCACCCTTATCACATCCCTTTATAAAAGCCCGTAGATTTATGGTTGCTGTTCTTGTTGCTCTCCATGTTTCACAGCCGTACAATATGACTGCCTTGACAATGAGTTAAAGATCCTCTTTTGGGTGTTGGTCTTGATTTATTTTGATTTTTGTATATTTTCTTCTTCAATTAGATAAATTTTGTCTCGTATAGCCTAACTTTTAAAATCATTTTTTATTACCTCCAATGTTGTCTATGTAATCTACGGGTTACGCTGAGCATCGGAATGAATTCTGCGAGACCCGCTGAACAAATAAATAGTTATGAAATAATGCCGCAATTAAACTTCGTCGAAAAGCAGCACTGGGGTATTCCCTGTACACTCTCATGTTCTTTTTTTTTTTTTTTTTAAATAGTGTTCAGATAAACTGATTTCATTGGAAAAGTGGAGACAGAAAGGCAGCTCCTGTGTCTAAATATTAGACAAACATAAAGGTAGGTTTTCAGGCATTCGTAAGAAATAAAGAAGTAGAACCCTAGACAACAGGACCTTCCGTGCGAAAACCAGACGCCAAAAATCTTCCTAGAAGCTGACCCTTTTGCCTACCGCCTACATCCTACAGTTCTCAGCTTTTCTTCCTCTTCCTCGTTCTCCTTCAGACTTCCACATTAATGACTCTTATAAAGGCAGTAGTCAGCTCAATTGCAGCTTTTCAGGTCTTCTATTTTTCATTTTTATTTTTTTTTTATATTTTAAACTGAGAAGGTTCTTGTTTATTTAAAGAGAATGATCAGACAACTAACTTTATTTATAGTTGACAGTTTTGAGTGACACTCAGAATGATTTATGTTCCGGAATGATTTCACGAGTCATATAAGGTGTGCGTTACCTTCAGTTACTATTTTAAAGTTTTGTAGACTTTGTTTGTATTTAGAGTTAACGCTTTTAGCAAAAACTATGTACATGTTGTTGTTTTAACCTTTCTAAAATCATACCTGCATTACATTAATTGTTTAGAAAATCAAAATGTTAAAGCATGTGAAACAAAAAGAAGTGAAAACGATGAGGAAAACATGAAGGGAGCTTGGACAGATGACACATGACGAGAGGACTTGGCATGTGTTTGTTGAACAACTATGCTCCCTGGGGAGCTAAAGGGTATTGATTGACTGATGTGAAACAAAAGAATCACCTGTTTGAAAAAAAAGCAAAAAACAAATCGAAGACGACACGTGACAGCCATGTATGAGTAAAGTAGGAAGAACATTAACTGATATTGAAAAAAGACACAATTTCTTTTATAGCAGCAGTTTCTTGGCTGCAGATTTTTTACACATTTTACATAGACTAAAATTTGCCATTGTCTGCGGGAAAGAACTGACAAACACATTTATGGATCCAGCAACATTAAATCAACACTTCACTTCTAATCCTAGACAATAGTCATATAAAACAACTCGTTATTTATAACTTTCAGATTTACACGGCAAACGACTTAATGTTTGTTTATGAGAAACTGAAAATAAGTGAAGATGCTCAATGAGTCAGCTTTTTAGTAGCTAGTGACATACAAAACTGAAGTCATAGGCTTAATCAAAGACTAGTAATGAATGACTATGAAATTTTTTGTATTCTCTCATCTCCTCATTGAGCATGCAGTCAACGATGCCGCGGCCTTGCTCCAAGGAAACCTGTGTGAAAGTACGTATGTTCAAGTAGCAATGATTTCTGTAGCAACTATTTGATAGGATGAGTTTGGCAGTCACATACAATGCCTCATATTTGTCGCAGTTTAGATATGAAACGATGTTTAGCAAAATAGATGAAAAGAGAAATTTCCTGTTTTTAGTAATATTATTGTGGATGTGATGTGCCATAACGCTGAAGAATATCTGTGTCTGAACTACTAGAAATACTAAATTATGTACGTTACTTTCACAAGTCAGCAGACACAGGAAGTATATTTTAGCTCCTCTATGCCTGGCAAACATTACAGGCACAAAAAAAACATCGTCTGCTCTTTGTCGAAAATTCGGTCACGATGTCGACATTTGAGCAGGAAGAAAGAAACTAAATGTGCGTTAAGTGTTGGTATCAGAGGCGAACTGAGCGGTCCGGCAATCGGGCAATGTCCGAGGATTCAAAGCAGTGGCGGCCCACTTCACTATAATCTGTCAGATGGGTGGTTAAGGGCCAAAGAACGTTATTGCCCATGGGCTCAGATCACGGTCAGTCCGCCCCTGGTTGGTGTTAACTTTATTTCGATGTTGTTATCAATCAATGAATACCATTTAGCTCCCCGAGGAGCATAGGTCTTCAACAAACACATGCCAAGTCTTCCTGTCCTGTGCTGTCCGCTCAAGTTCTTTCCATGTTTTCCTCATCATTTTCACCTCTGATCCAGTTCTCTTCTCCATGTGTTTTTTGGTCTACCTCTGCCTCTCTTTCCATGTGGATTCCAGAACAAGGACTGCCTTGTAAGACTATCAACAGGTTTCCTCAATGTGTGTCTTATCCATCGGCAGCGTCTTCTTCTCAACTCTTGTTCCACTGGCATTTGTCTGGTTCTGGTCTCAATTCCACATTTGTGACGTTGTCATACCATTTCAGTCCTTCTATTCTACGCAAGCACCTGTTTATAAAAGTCTGTAGCTTTTTGGTTGTTGTTTTTGTTGCTCTCCATGTCTGAGATCCAAACAATAGCACTAACTTCACATTTATACGGTACTAAAAATACTTCACACACACTCTTGTTCCACTGGCACTTGTCTGTGACACTCACATGTAATCACTTCCCTTTTTGCTCCCTAAGGGTCTTTTATGTTTGGACATGCGCCCTAATATAACCGACTAGGTTGAACGGGACGCGACTCGCCAGAACGACGCAAAACTTTATTAAATAAAAAAAATCCCTAAGGGGTATGGAGCAACCACGGTAGCTGGTCTCATCGCAGGAGGCCTGCACCAAAGCGTTCTTGTGCCCTTGCAATGGCAGTTTCTGCATCAGTTTCTGTTACGTGATGAGGTGGCCAGCCTCATACACAACCTCTTATTGGTAGCGTCTTGTAACATGGCTGAGATAGTTGTAGGCCTATTACTTTTTCTCTCACCTCAGATAACACCACATAAACTAATACGAGCGCACACATACACACATAGATATAAATATATGTACACACACATCTATCTATCTATCTATCTATCTATCTATCTATCTATCTATCTATCTATCTATCTATCTATCTATCTATCTATCTATCTATCTATCTATCTATCTATCTATCTATCTATCTATCTATCTATCTATCTATCTATCTATCTATCTATCTATCTATCTACCTACCTACCTACCTACCAACCAACCAACCTACCTACCTACCTACCTACCTACCTACCTACCTACCTACCTACCTACCTACCTACCTATCTATCTATCTATCTATCTATCTATCTATCTATCTATCTATCTATCTATCTATCTATCTATCTATAAAAGTGAAAATCCTTTTGGTTGTTCATATCGAATACAATTCTGCATGCCTTATTATTACTTAATGAATTTTGATGGACTTGCTGCTTAGGATCTGGAAAAGGGGGGGGGGGGAACGCCATGGGGCTATTTTATAATTTAATATTGTTATTTTGATAGAAAACATTATTTATTTTTTTAAAAATAAAATTTTGCCTCGTTTTGGCGAGGCGCGTTCCGTTCAACCTAGTCGGTTATATTAGGGCGCATGTCCAAATATAAAAGACCTTTAGGTCTGGAGAGTTTTTATCAGGGCCATAATCAAGGGAAAGAAATTCAAGAGAAGTCAAGGGACGTAATACAAATGTTAAAACTATTATTATATGTTTGTAATTAATAACCATATGTTTGCATGTTTAACAATATAATTGAAAATGTCTACACACTTGTAATTTAAGGGGAAATAGAAAAAAAGCCCAGTTTTGTTTAGGACTTCCGTTTTTTTAACTATGTAGTTTTAATAGCACTGATTTTGCTTAGCGGATTCTTATCGTATCAGAGCTGTATCGATATATATATATATATATATATATATATATATATATATATATATATATTACTCGTCAAACGTCAAGGGCCACTTATAAAAACCTTGGTTGAAACCATAAAACCAATCTGATATAAACGTAATTGGTATCAGTCAAAACGGCATTTATTGAATACCAAATTGACATGTCACGTAAAGAAATGGAAACACACATTCAAACGCAATGAAGCTGTGAAGTGTGTCACCCACCTTTTCAAAAGTCACACAATATATATTGGACAAATAGAGATTTAAAAATCGGGTATGACCACCGTTTGCAGCAAGGCATTCAAGACAGCGTAGACGCATCGAGTCCACAAGGGTCCGAAGAGTATCTTGAGGAATAGCTTGCCATTCCTGAAGCAGAAATGCAGTCAGCTGTGCAACATCCATTGGCAGGGGGTGATTTGTTGACAACCTTCGACCAAGGACCTCCCAGAGGTGCTCAATCGGAGAAAGGTCAGGTGAATGAGTTGGCCACGCCATCCCGATGATCCCATGTTGCTGAATAAACTCATCACCACACGAGCTCGATGGGGTCGAGCGTTATCATCTTGGAGGATGGCATTACCACCTATGGCCTCCAGGGCAGGCTGAACAATTGGTCTCAAGATTTCGTTCTGGTATCTTGGGCCGGTCAAGTTGCCTTGGATGATGTAGAGTGGGGTCCTGCCGTGTCTGTAGAAGCCTCCCCAGACAATGACAGAACCCCTACCATAACGATCCACCTCTCGAATTGTGTCATCAATAAATCGCTCTCCTGGTCGTCTCCAAACTTGAATCCTGCCATCATTGAATGACACAGTGAAGCGAGATTCACCAGTGGAGAGAACTTGTCTCCATTGTTGCCTTGTCCATCGGATGTGCTCGCGGCACCAAGCAACATGGGCTCTGCGATGAGGTGGAGTAAAAGGGATTCTGACTGCAGGACGTCGAGCACCCAGTCCAAATTCATGTAAACGTCTGCGAATGGTGCTTTGACTGACATTAACGTTTACAGTTTGTCTTAGCTGGCATCTTAGAGTGGTACAAGTCACTGTTCGATGGCGCAGGGCTGACAACAAGAGGTACCGGTCATCATGTCTATTGGTGCATCTAGGGCGACCTGGCCGGTGGCGATCCTCCACACTTTATGTGGCCTGAAATCTCTCCAAAATTCTTTGGATAGTAGAGTGTGACAATGCAAGCCGTCTAGCAACCTCACGGACAGATAAACCACTTTCAACCCACGCTATAGCCCTCATTCTTTGTAAGGTGTCAAGACTTCTTCTCGGTGGCATGGTTTTTGCAAGTGATGAAACTACCCTAAGTCTGCTGATTGTAAAACAAATTAAGAGTGAACTCTCTTCACGAAAAGTCGCCATTGCACGCGGAATGTCAATCAGCATGATTACTTCACCTGTTTGGTTCTACGGAAGTTTGAAAAAAAACAGATTAAAAATGTGAATTTATGGTCAGCAAACCAAATTGCACCATGGTTGTCGGTGAGTTGTTTTTATGCTTAACGTGCATAGAGGACTGTCAGAGGAAGATATTGCACCCATTTTTACTAAAAACATTTCTTCATTTAACCATCCTATGCGCTTATATAAAGTGTATTGAAAATAATAGGGTGGCCCTTGACTTTTGACTTATTATATATTAAAAGCAGTGAATGTTCCATGTGGATCAACATTCAAAGTTAGCATTATCCACTATGAAAATCTAACAAGATCTAGATTTTTGTTAAAATTAATACAGTATTTTTATAATACTGCGTCAAGCGAATTTAAGTTGTGAAATATGTCGGTTTTATACCGCTTTGGTTAAAAAAGACAAGAATAAGCTCGTGCTATAGATATAAAAGTGAAAATCTGTGAATTCTTGCGTCAAAGCATTACACCACTGGAGACACATTCAGAAAATTGGACTGACCACCAATACGCAAGTTCATTCATTGTACGAGGGAAGGTCAAAAAGTAATGCCTCCTATTTTTTATGTATGTAAATACTGTATCGGTGTGCAATTTGTAAATTTAGCAGGATTCCTCAAACACTTTTCTGCACTGTATAGCATTACCAACCTGTTTCAGTAACAGGTGGCACCACTGTAACAGTTTAAAAATGGCTGCCAAAGACGTTCGGTTAAAACAACGTTATGTCATAGAATTCCTCAATGCTGAAGGCGAGACCCCAATTCGCATCCACGAACGTTTGAAGAATGTTTATGGAGATTCAACAGTGGATTTTAGCACTGTCCGACGTTGGGTACATCGTTGTGACGAAGCTGAAGTAGGTCAATCCTCAATGGCTGATGGAAAGCGGACTGGCCGTCCGTCTACCGCAGTGACTCCACACAACATTCATCGAGTTGATGGCATCATTCGTGGTGACCTTCGGTTAACACTGGATGAACTTTCTTCCATGTTGTCCATTAGTAAAGGCAGTGTCCAGAACATCATTAAAGACCTGACCTGGGTTATTCAAAAGTTTGTGCACGGTGGGTACCCAGAATGTTGACAGACAGACATAAAGAAACAAGGAAAACCATAGCCATCAACCTCCTGCACCGTTACGAAACTGAAGGAGAAGAGTTTTTATCAAATATTGTGACAGGTGATGAGACTTGGGTTCATTTTTTTGAACCAGAATCAAAGAGGCAGTCAATGGAATGACATTACACAACATCGCCGACAAGAAAGAAGTTCAAACGTTCACCATCTGTAGGGAAAGTTATGGCCTCCGTGTTTTGGGATGAGAAGGGTGTGATTCTTCTCGACTTCTTGGAACAGGGAAACACGGCGAATGCAGACCGTTACATTGAAACTTTAAAGAAGATTAGAGGTCGTCTTCGGCGACTTTACCCATTAAAAGATCAGAGAACTGCACTACTGTTGCACGATAATGCCACGTCACACACCGCTAAACGCACCATTGATGCGATTGCAGAATTTGGCTGGACATTATTACCACATCCCCCTCACAGTCCCGATCTTGCACCTTCTGACTTCCATCTGTTTGGACCACTGAAAGAAGATCTTCGAGGACATCACTTTGAGGACACTGAGACCCTTAAACGCGCCGTACGCCAGTGGTTTAGGAAAAAGGACACAGATTTTTACTGTGCGGGGATACATGCCCTTGTGAGAAGATGGACAAAAACTGTAACAAAAACGGAGACTACATTGAGAAATAAATTTTTGAAGTTCAGACTTGGGGCTACATTTCAATGTGAATTTTATCTGTTTTCTTGCCTATTGAATGAAATTAAAAATTACGAGGCATTACTTTTTGACCATCCCTCGTATTATATGTACGCGTTAAGGCTGAATCAAGGGCAATAATCAGAATGATAAAATTATTTATTTATTTTTGTTGTTGTTGTAAATAACTACGCCAATTGTTATTATTTTACAATGCAATAAAAAATTTTTTATTACACTTTCTTCAAAACTTGAAGTGAAAATTAAAAGAAAGGTTAAGTTTTATGTAGCATGTTTGCGTTTCTGTTTTTTTTTTAAAATGTAAATTTAATATATTTAATTTTAAAAGGCGGATTTTAATTGTATACGCGAATTAACAAGATATGATATGAATCATGGATATTGTGTAATGAAACAGGCCAAATAAAGAGGGGAAACCCGAGGCCTGTAAACAGTAAATAAATAATTATTATACACATAAAGTTATATTCAGGCGCTCGTGAGAAATAAAGAAGAAGAAAACTAGACAACAGAAAAACAACAGAACTGAGTAGCTTACACGAGAATCGAACCCAGGACCTTCCGAGCGGCACCCCGGCATAGCTACAGAAGTGAATTAGCTGGCAGGGAAGATAGTGTGATTGGCTTCTGTAGCTAGGCGGGGATGCCGTTATGAAGGTCCTGGGTTCAATTCTCGGGTAAGCCACTCACTTCTGTTGTTTTTCTGTTGTCTAGTTTTCTGCTTCTTTATTTCTCACGAGCGCTTGAAACATAATTTTATGTATATAATATTTATTTATTTAATGAAACAGACGCAAGGTCCTTTCTATTTGGACATGCGCTTTAATGGGGATCTTGGGCCTTGGTTGAAACTGACACCTCGCCAAAAAACGCCAAAAGGAGGCAAAAAACAAAAACAAAACACAAACTCAAAACTAAACAATACACCAGAACGAAAGGTCTTCTTTATTTGGACATGTGTCATAGTACAACCGACGTTATCCGTGTGTCTAGGTTGAATGGGTCGCGTCTCGCTGAAAAGAAACTTTTATTTAAAATATGCAGCTAAACACAATAACTAGGTCTTTTATATTAGAAGTATGTATCACAGAAAATAATAATCGTGTTGTTTTTTACAAGCAACATTGTATATATGTTTGAAAAGAACGTGCTACAAAAAAAAAAAACAGTAGTAAACACGTTAAAAAAGGATGAGTTGGACTATTCTTTCCTGGTGCGCCAGGTCGGAAAGGGAAAATCTGTCTTATTAATTTGCTTCTTGCTAAAACTCGGCGGCAGAATAAAATTGCTTTTGTTGTTCCATAATAAGAAATAAGAGTATTTTGTGTGGAATACAGCTCAACACATTTACTCGGGTTCTTATATTAGGAGTATTTAAATTTTATACGCGCGTTAATACAACGGACGTAAATATTGTCTTGGATGAACAAAGCGTGCCATGACAAAATGATGCAATAATTAAAAAATAACGAAACTTTACAGAACCACCTGCTTGCCTTTTTAATAGTTCTACTGTAGCAGACTTACCCAGAAAAATACTGATTGACATAAATAAACCTCCAACCAATATTAAATGCGTGCAAGTATAAACAGAACTTCAGAACAACAACAACAAAAAAACCACTCTGAATAACTACTAAAACATAAGTAAAGTGATTTCAACAACAGCATACAGAATGCTGAGGTGCCAGGAGACTGGTTGCATAGTTACCTACGTCCACTTCCTAAACCCGGTAAAGACCCCACACTTCTCAGCAGCTACAGAATTGTTACAATGCAGAATGTCTATGGTAAACTACTAGAAAACATAGTAGCACGAAAAATAATGAATCACCTCGAAAATGCACAGATCCTACCTGATACTCTAGGCAGCTATAGGCACATGAAAGTAACATGCGGCAACGCTGGAACTTTTGCTTATGATGTTTACGAGGGGTTCCAGGATAAGCGAGAAACGGTTGCTGTAGCAGTTGACCTAGAGGATGCTTATAACAGTGTGAACTTTGCAACATTAATAAACTGTGTAATGGCTTGCGGTGTTAACCCTTGGCTTACAAGATGGATAGCAGCTGCCTTTACTGAGAGATCAGTGGCATTTCGCTTTTGAACATAGTCATCAGACCCAATGCCCATTTGCCCGGGACTACCCCAATGTTCTCCACTATCACCGGTGCTGTTTAATATCTATACAGCAAAAGTAGCCATCATTCAGCCAACTGGGTTAGGACGAACATTGACTTTTGCTGATGATAAACTCATTTACAGAACTGGCTCTGACCGACAAGAAATGGTTAATAGCATACATGGGACACTACAGGAGGTGTCTAAATGGTGCGAGGAAACTGGCTCTGAAGTCAATCCCAACAAGGCCTGCGTGATGTGGTGCTCTTTGAACAACTTCATTGTGAAAACTGACCTTCCAGATATTACTCTCAATGGACAGAAAATTGAAAGGCACGAAAAGCTGAAATACATTTGAGTTACATTCGATCGCAGTCTCTCATATAAGTACCATGTTGAACAAATCACACAGAAATGCAGGAGAGATCTTCTTCTTCTTCTTCTTCTTCTTTGATCCTTAGCCGCCGACCGTCAAAGCAGTCAGTGGCCATCACGCCTAGTGGCGTCTTGTAGGGCAACCACAAATGGATTCCACTTTGCTCGGTCGGTGGCCATCCTTCGTACAGTGCCCCAACTCTGGTTCATTCTTTGCATCTCAGCCTCCACAGTCCTCCGCCAGGTTGTTTTTGGTCGGCCTCTCTTTCGTTTTCCTTCAGGGGTCCAAAGCATAGCTGTTCTTGTGATGGCATCGGGGTCTCTTCTGAGGACATGACCAACCCAGTTCCAGCGTCTGCCAGCTATGATGGTGTGCATGTTCTCTTGCTTGCTACGAGTAAGCAGATCTTGGTTAGTGATGGTATTCGGCCAAAAGATTCGGTGAATTTTTCTTAGGCATGTTGTGTGAAAAGAGGACAATTTCGACATTTCCTTCTCTGTAACTCTCCAGCATTCCGCACCATAGAGAAGCACAGAAAGCACACAGCTCTGATATAATCTTAATTTTGTGCTTGTGCTGTATTGGGAGGACTTCCAGATGTTGTTTAGGCTAAAGAAGGCTGTTCTTGCCTTATTCATTCTGATGTTGATGTCTTTGCCTGCCCCGCCGTCTGGTGTTACTATGCTTCCTAGGTATGTGAAGGTATCTGTCTGTATCAATTGCTTATTCCTTACTGATATGGGCTCAGGGTTGCTCACATTGAGCGTCATGACCTCAGACTTCTTTAAATTGATGTTCAAGCCCACCTGCTGGCTAAACTTATTAAGTCTATCCGTTTTTTCCTGGATGTGTTGATGTGAATGTGCTAGTGGTGCAATGTCATCTGCATATTCCAGATCTTCCAATGTAGAAAATGTTGTCCATCTTATTCCTCTTGGACTGCCCTCTATTGTCTGGCGCATCACCCAGTCTATGACTGTTAAAAATAGAGTGATTGATAAGGGGCATCCCTGTCGTACTCCAGGAGAGATCTAGCAGCCCTGAAAATAATGGTCGCGGCGCGTCTGGAGCAGAGATTACTATTTCTTCTTTATCATCAGCTAGTCATATCAGTCATTGCGTATGGGCTGGGAATACTCACGCTGTCTGTAAAACAATGTGAACGACTAGAACGCATTAAAAATGAAGGGATGTGTATAGTCTTGGGCTGTACGTGAGATACCCCAATTGTGACAAAGAGGTACATGATTGGAGTGCTGTCGATTAGATCCAGATATGCGAAGGCCCAAGCAAAAGTCGATTTGCGAGTAACCACAGACACACGACACCCCCTGCATGGAAACATAGCTGACATTAAGAGAGCAAGAATCAAGAGGGATGTCATGGATGGCACAGGCAGAAACAACGATCAAGCAGGTGGCCACAGATGAAAATACGAGGGGCGTTCAGAAAGTAATGCACCACATCGTTTTTCTCAGCTAATAATGAAGATAGAAGCATGAAATTTTGCACACTTCAAATATGGCATGTGCCAATTGTGTGCACCGAATTGCACCGCAACCAGCCAAATAATACGGCTGCCCTAAACCGTTGAAATGGAGCGTGTTAGCAACCAACGTTATAAACAGCGAATTGTGATAGAATTTCTCGTTGCAGAGAAGGAAACTGTTGTGAATATTCACAAGCGTCTATGTGATGTGTATGGAAGTTTTTGCAGTCGACAGGAATACCATCAGTCGCTGGGTTCAGAGAATCAAAGAATCAGGAATTGGAAATACGGAGCTGCTTGATCGGCCGCGCTGTGGACGTCCTGCAACAGCCACCAACGCAGAAATGTTGAAATGCGCTGAGGGCATTATTCTTACTGATAGGCGAATCACTACTCAACAATTGGCCTTACAGTGGTCAGTCAGAACTGGTAGTGCAAACGCAGTAATAAAAACTCTCTAATTTTCTAAGGTTTGCGCAAGATGGGTTCCTCGGAGTCTCACAAATGACCACCGATTGCAACGGAAAGCAATTTCTTCTGAATTGTTGGAGCGTTTCAATGCTGATGGAGAGAACTTTTTGGCTAAGATCGTTACAGGTGACGAAACCTGGGCACATCAGTTTGAACCTGAGACAAAACGACAGTCAATGGAGTGGCATCATCCGCAATCACCAAGAAGAAAGAAATTCAAGACAATTCCATCAGCTGGAAAAGTCATGATCACTGTCTTTTGGGACATTGAAGGTGTGATTCTTGTGGACGTTATGCCAAGAGGAGAGACAATCAATTCGCAAGCTTACATTAAGACATTGAAAAAAACTCAATCAACGTTTTCGCAGAGTTCGGCCGCACAAGAATCCAGCAGACCTGCTTCTCCTTCACGACAATGCGCGCCCTCACACAAGTCTGGCAACACGGGAAGCAATCACCAAATTGGGTTGGACTGTACTACCCCATCCACCCTATAGTCCCGATTTGGCACTCTCTGATTTTCATCTATTTGGTCCACTTAAAGATGCACTCCGTGGGACAAGGTTTGAAGATGATGAAGTAGTGATTCATGCAGCGAAGAAATGGCTACATGATCAAGACTAAATCTGGTACGGGCTAGGAATAAATGCACTTGTTTCGCGCTGGCATAAAGCCGTACAAGTTGAGGGGGATTATGTTGAATAATACCGATGTTTACGTGACATATCCATGTATAAGTTAGTTGCTTATCCTTTACAGGACGTGGCAATCAACCCCAGCTTTTATTGGCTGTTTGTGATTTTTCTAGGCAATTTTTTTCATTCAGCAGTTTGCCATTGCTTTCTGAACGGTACGGCGCTTATGTGGCCGGGGGAGTGGACGGGAACGGCACCGAATCAAGTTAGATGTGACCGGGCTTGGTCACGGTGACAAATCAAGTCTAGTGTGACAGGGTGAGAATGGGGTGGAATTATTTATCAATGTTCATCTGTTGTTTTACTGGCGACTGCCAGAGATGGTGATTACAGATTAGGAACATAACCCAGGTGATTCTTTTGGAGACTCGTAACTGTGTTTATGTTTTAGGCTGCATGATCGTTGAAAATATGGTAACATTATTTTCTCTATTACCTGATGTAAACAAACGACACTTCCTACTGACGTTCAGGAAATAAGTTCAAGCTGTATTAAATATGAATGAACACCTTTACTAAGTGTCTGCACACTCTGACAACTTCATAATAGTTCATAAATACATGTGCTTCTGTAGTATACAAACCAGTCATCCCAAGAAATGTCACACAGCCATCGAACTTACAAGATGGTCCAAACCCCAAAATCACTGCCTCGCTCGTCTCGTGCCTAAAACCAACTCACTTAACCCCCTTCTCTCAAACCATCACTTCCGTCCTAACTAGTGAGCAATTCTACCCCAAGTTCGATGACGTCATTTCTTAACCTTTAATTAAATCACTCATAGGATTTGTGACTAGTGTTATTACGCTAACTAGACACGCTCAAATACTTAGTGTTTAATCTTGCTAAGTATTCTTACCCTAACTATAATTAAGTGGCAGCACCTTAGTGTTAATCCGACGTAGTAGTCCGTACTGTCACATACGCCCGGGGCCACTAAAGTGTATACCGTAGGAGACACTTTATTCCCTAGAAAAAAATTTACTAACTCTAAAACAAAATTATTGGGATTCATGTCTTCTTCTTCTTCCGTCCTTAGCCACCGACCGTCAAAGTAGTCAGTGGCCATTACGCCTAGTGGCGTCTTAGGGCAACAGCAGATAGGTTTTCTTTGCCATTGTTTCCAATCACGCCTATTGGCGTCTTAGGGCAACGGCAAATCAATTCATTTGCTGTTGTTTCCGTAATCGAAGTGACTGGCAAACGGGTGATCAGCCCGTTGGTGGGATTCATGTATCCCACCATAAATCTTGTCGGAAGGATGGGAATAACGGATGAAATAACACCATTAACATTTCACACACAAAAATCGATCATGAAGGGGTAGGGACTGATGGACATAACATAAACGAGGGACACATGGGAAGAAAAAACTATGGAGGTTATGGTAGCTACAAATAGTACTAATAAGTGGCCAAAAAAAATATATGGGCAAAATAGAACAGTAACTAACATTCATTAACGAACTAACAAAACGCTTTATGGGTTTATAGTCATCAATATCTCTCACACTTGTGCGAATCATAAAACATGAAATAACATGACAAGCGAGTTAACGTTGCAAGGAAAAAAAAATTGGCAAAAAAAATATGGCGGGTGCACATAAAATATAGCGGATGCCCAAAATGGCTGTCACCCTACACTTCGCTGACGTGGGTGATGAAAAAAAAAACATATGAATGGAGGAAATGGAAATAGAACCACAAAACTTGGTGGCAAAGTATGGGCAAAATGGGTAAGTCTCATTTAGAAAAATGACTTTGCCGGTGTAACAATAACCGGAAACAATGAATGTAATGGAAACATGGTAATCAACGGACAATGGTATAGAATATATAAATGGGCAAATAGTTAAATCACATGTATGAATGTCGGTGTAACAATAACTGAAATTTCAATCAATCATAATTCAATATGGTGTCATCATCATAATAAATCGTGAATGATGCCAACATTAGTGCCGGGTGAAGATGTACATTAGTTAATCACTTTTATTTAGTACAGCAGAACGATGTAAATCTTATAAAAAAATCTGGGTAAAATCTTACGTCAGAAACATGGCAAAAAAAAAAAAAAATCATAGGGGCATACAAGATTGTCAAATATTACATCAGTCAAAAATAATGTGACATAATGACGCTAACGCGTGTAAAAGGGAACTACATCAACTACAATATATCAGGACTGCAGAGATCGTCTGAGTTCGTGGATCTCCATCAGCAGTTGTCGAAAGGATGTCGTGAGGGAACTGTTCATGTACTGGTTGATTCGGCAGTGTCTTTCTTGCGGACGAAAATGTAACAGCTGTCCATAAATAACGGCTGTTGGACTTTCCTATCTGAACTGGAAATGTGCGTAAAGTGTGTAACCCAGATGTTCAAGGATGCGTAACGATTGGTCTTCGCGGTAGCATCAGGATCAAGCAATTCAGCAGGAGGGTATTGTGTAGGAGACCTGCATCGGAAGACACGAGAAGCAGGGTCGACTTCATGCTAAAAATAATAGCAGGGCAGGAAATGTGAACCTGACCGGAGATGGCATCTGGAGGTAAGTGTAGTTCAATTTGTAAACATCTTTGCAAAAATGTTCATTGCTTCTAATCTTTCAATGGCTTACAATAACAGGCGAGGATCGTACTGTGTAGGTTGGGATGTAGGAACAATGGCATGGACTACGGGAGTGGACGGAACACAACGGGAGGGTCGGGGTGGAGGCTGCGGACTGGTATGAGGATAACGGAGGGGAACACGCAATCTACGGGACGGAGGTGTGACAGGGGGAGGGAGAGGCGGAGGAGAGGGACTACGGTAAGGAGAATGAATAGAATCACGGGAGCGACGAAAACGGGTTCGTACATGGGCGGCTCGCTGGTGAAGGTGCTTAGGAAGGGGAGCAGAATCGCTAGATGAGGTCGAATGACGACGTTTAGAGGGAAAACGAGCTGGGGGAGGAAGAACATCAGGTTCAATATCAGAAGAAGCAGAATCGGGTGAAGAGTCAAGATCGGAGGGAGGGGGAGGAAAGCAATCAGAGCTAGGAAGAGGAGGTTCAACATCCGAAGAGTCGGACTCAGGGGCTGTATCAAGGTCGGAGGGAGGTGGAGGAAAATATCCAGAGGGAGGAAAAGCGGGGTCAGAAGAGAGTTGAACAAAGGGAGGAAGGGAGGTATGGACAGGAGTTGCGGCAGTAATAGGAGGTACAATAATATCATGCTGAGGCGAAGCATGAGAGGGGCCTGGAGTAACGGAGCGTAACTCAGCCAAGCGAGCATCACGGGAGTGGATACGTGAGTACAGCTCAGGAAGAGGGATAGGACCCTCGGAGATGGAACAGGAACGATAACGTCTGGTACGATCAACAATATGGAAGGGGGAAGAAGGAGAGGGCACCGAGGAGGCGGAAGGAACAGCAGCTCGACGGACTACTCTGGACCGGAGTCTGTGTAAAACATCATCACTGGGAGGACTATCAGATTCTGATGAGGAAGCATCGTAAGCATAGGGCTGAGCAGATGTAAGTGGAGCATAATAATAATAATAATAATAGCCCCTTCAGTCATAACTGACTATGGGAATGCGCCCCTGAGGTGACAGCCCTCAACTGCATATTTTCCTGATGCTCCTTTCGACGTTTTCTCCTCACCTCTGCTTCTTGTGTGAGCCTCTCTTCGCCCAATCTGAGGTGGTGCCGTAAATAGCATCGCCACTTAGTGCGATCGGCAGCTTCATCCTCCCATGTTGCTGGATCCATGTCCAGTGCCCTCATATCTCTCTTGCACACATCTTTGAACCTCAGCTGTGGTCGTCCAACTGTTCTCTTGCCATCTGCTAATTGTCCGTAGAAGATATCTTTTGGGATGCGACCATCTTCCATGCGGCGAACATGGCCAAGCCAGCGAAGTCTGCGCTGTCTAAGCAGCGTATACATACTTTGAAGGCCAGCACGTGACAACACCTCGACATTTGTCACTTTATCTTTCCACGAGATGCCGAGGATGCGGCGTAGACACCGCAAATGGAAGGTATTGAGCCTTCTTTCTTGCTTAGCATATGTCGTCCAGGTCTCGCTGCCATATAGGAGTGTGCTGGTGACGCAGGCATTATATACCGCAGCTTTGGTCTTCATTGTGAGTTTAGAGTTTCCCCAAACACGCGATGTGAGGCGGGCAAAGGTAGCTGCAGCTTTGCCAATGCGGCTGTCGATTTCTGTATCCAGTGAGAGTTTGTCATTGATGGTAGACCCTAGGTATGTGAAGTGGTGCACCACTGCCAATTCATAGTTATCGATAGTGATAACTGGTGCAGCACCCACATCCTGACTCAGCACATTCGTTTTCTTTAGACTTATTGTGAGGCCAAAGTCCTTGCATGCTTTAGTGAAGCGATTCATCAAGCTCTGAAGCTCCTGTTGGCTTTGAGTGACGACTGCAGCATCATCAGCGAACAACAAGTCTCTTATAGTGACCCTTCTGATTTTTGTTTTTGCCTTCAGCCTTGAAAGATTAAACAGACGGCCATCTGACCTAGTGTGAAGGCATATTCCTTCAGTTGCATCTCTGAATGCATGTTTCAAGAGTAAGGCAAAGAAGATTCCGAAGAGGGTCGGAGCCAGAACACAGCCTTGTTTAACGCCACTTCGTATATCAAAGGGCTGTGACGTGCTTCCAGCATATTGGACTGTTCCCTTCATGTCGTCATGGAATGACTTTATCATTTCCAGCATTTTAGAAGGGCAGCCTATTTTCAGGAGGATTTTAAAGAGTCCATCCCTACTAACCAGGTCGAATGCTTTTGTGAGGTCTATAAAGGCGATATATAATGGTCTTTTCTGCTCTCTTGATTTTTCCTGAAGCTGGCGGAGAGAGAAGATCATGTCTGTTGTTGATCTGCCAGCTCGGAATCCACATTGTGCCTCTGGATATATGCGCTCAGCTAACTTGTGTAGTCGCATTAAGATGACTTTGGCAAAAACCTTACCAACAATACTAAGAAGAGAGATGCCTCTGTAGTTATTGCAATCACCTCTGTCTCCTTTATTTTTATACAGTGTTACAATCTTGGCATCTCGCATGTCTTGAGGAATAGTTGTCTCTTCCCAGCACTGGCACAGCATCCTACGCAGGGGATGTAATAGCGTGCTCTTACAGCATTTGATTAAATCAGGAGGAATCCCATCACTGCCTGGTGCTTTGCCAGAGGCCAAGCTATCAATGGCTTTACTGAGTTCCTCTAATGTTGGTTCGGCATCCAGCTCCTCCATAGTTGGCAGACTATTGACAGCAGCAAGGGCTGCAGGCGCAACGGTATTGTCTCTAGCGTAAAGCTCAGAGTAGTGCTCGACCCACCTCTCCATCTGCTTACCCTTATCGGTTAGCTTCTGTCCGCTGATGGTTTTTAACGGTGCCGTCTTACTTTTATGGGGGCCAAGTGCTTTCTTTATACCGTCATACATTTGTCTAATTTTGCCTGTTTGCGCTGCGATCTGGATGCTCTCACTGAGCTGGAGCTAATAGTCATTTGCACAGCGTCGAGCAGTTTGTTGAACTTTGCTTCTCGTAGCCCTCATGATCTGTAGGGTTCTGGCACTCGGTGAACGTTTGTATTCATTCATAGCACTGCGCTTAGCTTCAATAACAGGTGCTATCACATCTGATGAAGCGTCAAACCAGTCATTTGACTTTGCTGTTTTCTTACCAAAGGTGGCAAGTGCAGTACTTTGAATGGTGTTCCGTAGATGCTCCCAGTTCTCTGTAATAGTATCACCATGCTGAGGGCTACTGAGCACTTTCTTGAAGGTCGCAGTGAATTGAGCGATCATGAAAGGGTCTGACATCTTGCTGGTATCAATGCGTGGTTTCCCTTCATGTCTGACACGATAGAGTTTTCTTGGTTGTGCTCTGATTTTGCAGCAAACCAAGGAGTGATCTGTGTCACAGTCTGCACTATGGTACGAGCGCGTGGAGAGCACAGACCTGAGGAGTGGCCTTCTGACGAGAATCAGGTCAAGTTGGTGCCAGTGCTTGGATCGTGGGTGTTTCCATGACACCTTATGCTGGGGTTTTGTCTGAAAGTAGGTGTTGGTCACGCAGAGATCATGGTGGACGCACAACTCTAAGAGCCGTTGTCCATTTTCATTCATCTTGCCAATACCAAACCTGCCCAGACATGAAGGCCATGAAACATTATCGGCACCCACTCTAGCGTTAAAGTCACCAAGGAGAACAAGCTGTTCTTGCCTAGGTATGCTTTTGATTACTGCTGCTAGATTCTCGTAGAACTCATCTTTAGCTTCTGAGGCAGAGTACAGAGTAGGAGCATACACACTGACAAGGGTGATGGGACCTGTGCTAGTTTGCAGGCGAAGCGTTAACAGGCGTTCTGATCCATTCTCGCCTGGTTCAAACATGTTAGTTAGCGATTTTTTGACCGCAAAACCTACTCCGTGTTCTCTAGCTTTATTAAGATCTTTCCCTTGCCAATAAAATGTGTAGTCCTTCTCGCTCACCGTTCCAGAGCCCGCCAGGCGCGTTTCCTGAAGTGCAGCTATATCCACCTGAAGTCGTTTAAGCTCATCATTAATTATGGCTGTCTTCCTTACATCGTTTACATCCTGTAGGTTTTCGGATAGTCCAGTGAACATAGTCCGGACGTTCCAGCATCCCAATCTGAGAGTTTGCTTATTTCTATTTTTTCGATATACTGGAGGGTAGCCTGTCGCACGGGGCGGCCAGACGGAAGAGCATGAGGAGAGACAGTGTAGGGGCGTTGCACATCTAGTCGCAACTGGGTAGCATGAGCTTTAGTTTCGTGGTGTCGCTCTTCATTCCATATCACGAAGGTAACCGGTGTTGTCTGTTTCACTATCTTGTACCCTGAAAGCCAGCGATGATCAAATTTATCGCTACGGACATTCTTTTTAAACCAGACTAAGTCACCAACATGGAATGATGGCAAGCGAGTGCCCTTATCAAGCAAACGCTGTCGTTTCCTAAACGCCTTGAGAGCGTTATGGTGAACTTGCTGGTGGGCGGTACGTTTTTGTCGCAGGATAATCTCAATGGGATTATCGCCCATATATTTCCTTTGAGGAGTAAGGAGATTATCCAAAGGTAGACGTGATTCCCTGCCATACAAGAGGTAGAATGGCGAGAAACCAGTAGTATCATTCACATTGACCCGCAGAGCCTCAAGTACTTGGGGTATATAAACATCCCAATACTGCGGATTATCAGCTGTGAATTTAGAGAGAATGTCATGAAGAGTCTTATGCATTCTTTCATTGCGACCATTTGACTGAAGCCTATAGAAGCTGGTCATCTTATGTCTGATATTAAGGGCTGCAAGAGTAGAATGGAAAGGGCGACCTGTAAATTGCTTCCCATTATCCGAAAGAATAGTCTTAGGATAACCGTGGCGAGGCACAAAAGAATTAAGGAAGATTTCAGTAACATCTTCAGAGGAAAATCCATGGAGTGGAAAACATTCGGGCCAGACAGAGTACTGGTCTACAAAATGCAAGACATGGGTATTACCGGACTGAGAAAACGGGTAGGGACCAGAGAGATCAACGCTGACGCATTCCATGGGAAAATGTGTCAGAGACATCATTTGGGTAGGGATACGCAGAGGACGCATGTTGCGCTGCTTGCATGTTCTACAAGAGTCAACATACTCGGCAACGTCCTTATAGAGAGAAGACCAGTAATATCGTTTAGAAATAATGTCTCGTGTTTTATCTCGCCCCATTTGGCCATTAGAATCGTGAAAATCATGGAGAACACGAGGGATAAGATGTTTAGGAAGACAGATGAGGAGTTTATCTGGACATTTAGGGTTAATCCAGTAAAGAACGTTATCAGAGGACTGAATAGTGTAATTAGAAATAGATTTTGGGTCACGCTGAAACTGAGATCGAATTTGCAGGATTGCAGGATCTCGAAGTTGTTCCTTCGCAGTGAAAGAAGGAAAGAGGAGCTCATCAGGAGAGCTAGAGAGATTTTCATCATCAGAAATGACAGGAGGACAGTCAGCATTTATGACAAGTATTTCTTTGGCGTTATCATCAAGGTCTGATGACGCCTTAGGATCCGGTTTAGAAGAATAGGAGGGGTCTGTACAAGTATCATATGGAATCCGAGACAGAAGGTCAGCTACAGTGTTATGTTCTCCTGGGATATGCTCAATGGTAGCATCATAACTCTGTAAATTCAGAGCCCAAGTTTGTAGCTTACGGGGTTGCTCAGACGTCTTGGTTAACCAAGTAAGCAAAGGCTTGTGGTCAGTACGGATTAAAACCTTTGTACCACGTAGATAGAAGTCTAACTTTTGCAATGCATAGTGTATGGCAAAAGCTTCCTTCTCAGTAACGGTCCATCGTTGTTGAGACCGACTGAGTGCGTGAGAGAGGAACGCAATAGGCATCTCTTTTGGGACTTCGGCAATAATCGGAGGAGAGTCCGAGATGTTGGCCTGGTGTTACGGTGTTATTTTAAATGACGGCGTCTGCTGGGGTTTAGCCGTGCGCAACGTTTAGGGGTCATTAACATTTATAGAATATGTCGATATTTTACGGTATACTGAACGCGAAATATATGCGGAGATTATGACGCATTCGCGTTGGGAAGGTCACGCTGGGTGACTTGGTTACATAGCCCTTGTTACGCTATCCGTCAAGCAAGAAAGTCGAGTCTTGTATTTCTTCCAAGGAAAAAGGCTTAGTATATAGCTTATATTATATATATGAATCAATGTAGAACTCAGGGTCAGTTCGGATATTAATCTAAGTATGAGATTAAATAAATTAAATTATGGAAGGAGAATCGCATTATGATTCAAATTGTAGCTGTCAAGAACTCATGCGCTCATTTCTGGCTGTTGACTACAACAGCGCACGTATATAGCCACGATGTTCATCTGAAATATTGTTTTGACACGGACGGATACTTACTGATATTATTTGGAATTCATTGTTATGCTGAACTGTACATGAAGTTTTGTGAATGTCGGATATCGTCTTTTGTATGAACCTCAATACATGTGGACTCAGAACAGAAGGCTTGATCTTTTACTTACGTTTCGGGTTTGGTTTACAGCTGTTAATGTTTACGTTTTCCAGCACGATAGCTCTCCCACAAGGGAAATCAACTAATATATAATATGCAAATCAGAACGTCGAAGGGATGTTCTGATGGTCAGAGCTAACCATCAATACCAAACATTAACTACGTCTAGAGAGTGACTTTACTCTTCAATCAATAATAGAAGAACGAAGGAACAGCAGCAAACACACCAACCAACCCGTCACAACTGGTGGCCATTAGTGGTCTTGAAATTTTCAAAAGAGCGAACCTCAAAAAAAATAAGACATTTTTCCTTTCGAGCCGAAATGGACATTATTATGCAAAAACACCGGTGACGTCATGCCCTTGACAACAGTACGAACGGTTGCAAAAGTCAGCAACATTCAATGTCCTTCAAAAAAATTTATTTGGAGCTCTCAAACAGCAAATGAAACGTATTACTAATGTCTTCAATGTTTCAAACAAGCTCGCGAGTCTGTTGGCGAAGCAGATAATGTACTGTATTACTGCCAAAAAAAGATAAGTAACTGATTTTAAACGTTACCATATTTCGTCCTGTTTGTCCGATAACGCCATGTTCTTTTTTTTCTTTGTAGCCATGTTAAATATTGTTTCTGTCCTTTTACATGTAGCGGGTATGGATGGGCGGCGAATTATAATCAGTTCTATGGCTCCTTGGATGCTACGAATTGATTGTAATTGTTCTTAAGGCCGTGAATTAATAGCATTTCGCGAAGAACGCGTCGAATACATTATCGGTGATCGTGTCGTTCGGACTTGCATTAATTCACCTTGCATGTTAGGTGTATAGTCGTGTTATAACTGTGGTATTCTAGTGTATTTGGTTCTAATTTTTATTCAGTTCTTTAACAATGTTTGTAATCTATCGTGTTTTTTTCTGACCTTACTATCTTTCAGTTTATATTTTTGTTGTACAACCGTTAATGAGTCCATGTATACGTCACTAATTGTTGTGTACGCAGTTTAATTATCTATTCAGTTCATTCTTTGATTCTCACTTCCGGTCTAGTCAACTTAGTTGTAAATGCATTTTTATTGTGAAAATGTCTTTGTTGTATGTTAATAATGTTCTGTAATCCTTGGTTAACCCATTGTATTGTTTGTCTTCATTTCATCCCTTTATAATTTAATATTAATGCTATAATTTATTCTTTAATAAGAGTATAGATTAATATGATTAAATTTTTATGAGTTTTAAGGAGAAATTATGGACTTTGCACCAATTTGCAGTGATGGTCCAAGAAATGGGCAATGCATTTTATAGCTCATGATTATGACATAATATACTATGATTAATTATTATAATTTTATAACATATTAAGACATATTAAATATTAATTAGTACATTTTCTCAGTACTACAGTGGGAACTTGGTGACAATTAAGATTAAATAACCTAATTATTTAGGAATAATACCCATAATTATTAAATATTAATATTAAGTGCATGATATAATTTCAGCACCTTATATAACTAACTATCCTAACTATTTATGATAGATATTAGCGGGTATATATATATATAATATTTTTACAAAATATTATAGATTTGTGGAACTTATAAATAACAGTACGGGAATACTGCAATTTCTTATATTAATTATTCATTCGTTGAGTAATTATAATTATCGACATAGATTCTAGTGGTGATTACAAGACATAAGTAATTGAATACTTAAATAATTCAACTTCAAGAATGCTTACCTTGGATCATTTCATTAAAATTGGAAAAGATTGTAACAAAAAAGGAGATGCACTCCTTGAATTTGCGGAACAACAACTTGCGAACCATATGGCAGAGATGGAAGAACTTGAAAAAAAGAGGCTGAAAAGAAAGCTATTGCTAAGGCAGAAGAGGAGGAAAGGAAAGCTATTGCTAAGGCAGAGATGGAAGAACTTGAAAGAAAAGAGGCTGAAAAGAAAGCTATTGCTAAGGCAGAGAAAGAAGAATTAAGACAAGAAGAAGAAAGAAAGATGGCAAGAGATAAAATCCTACGGATTGAAGAAGAGAATAAATTGAAACGACAGGAAATCATACTGCAGCAAGAAATGGAATTGCAACGGCTTAAATTGGAAACAGCAAAACTTAATTCGCAGGGTGCTGCAGCAAGCCAAAATGATAATGCTCAATCGGGATCTTCTTCCAACCGACTTAAGGGCAATTATTACTTTAAACTACTACCATTCAAATTACACGTGGACGACCTATCATCATGGCTGGAGCGCTTTGAGGATATATGCAAGGTCAATAACCTTGACAAAACTGCATGGGCACTTAAACTTAAGGAATTTCTGGATGGCGAACCTGCAAGTGCAGCACAAAATATTGATCCTATATTAGCCACAGACTATGAGGCCATTAAGACTTTGTTATTACGTCGTTTTCACTTGAACGAAGAGGCATGTAGATTACGTTTCAAAAGTTTGTTGCCAGATAATAATAAAGATTTTACAGGATTTATTGCTAACATACGCAAATACTTTTAACAGATGGGTTGAACTGGCAGGTATCAACAAATCTTACGACAAGTTAGTCGATTTGTTATTGAGGGATAAAGTATTATCTTCTGTCAGCCCACCATTCTTTGCTTATCTGCAAGAAAGAAAACCAGAAACTATTGATGAGTTAGAAAAAATTTCGTTAAATTACTGCACAGCTCATCCGAATGCTAATATTTCTAGCTCGTTGATAAGAGAACCTCTTCTTGTAGCCTCCAATATGGCATATCATAGTAATAACAAACCAAGAACACACAGTGTAGACAGAGGTAGGTTCAAAGGAAACTATGACATTAATTTTCATAAGGGACAGAATAACTTTAACAATAACTTTAATAGAGGAAGACAACAAAACAGAAATTATTCACCTCAGTCAAGATACAACAGTAATCCACGTAACTCAAGTTATAATCGGTCATATCAATATAATAATGGTAACAATTGGAAGAATAGCGATAATTATAACTCGAGACATCGAGATAACAATTACAATAGACGACAACGGGATAATTCAACTAATTATTCTCGTAATCGTTCTCATTCTCGTGGATCTTCACATTATAACCATAATACCGGGGCAGCAGTTACAAATGATATCACCCCTAAGGTTCAGGTTCCACCTAACGATAATACAATGCATTCTTCTGCTGCATGCTTTGCTATAAATTATAACGTGGCGAATAGTTGCCCACAATGCAATCTTATTTTTCAGAAGGCAAAGGAGACAGTGCTAAACTGCGGACACATTCCACCAGAAGTAGGTCTTGCAGCCAATGATGGAACAGGCTCTCTGATTTTTAACAGAGGGATAGTTAACGGTTCTATAGTTTCTGTATTGAGAGATTCGGGGTCCACAACCATTGGAGTACGACAGTCGCTGGTACATCCTAGCTGTGCAACGGGGGAATATGTCCGTTGCATGACTTTTGGGGGGAAATATTGAGTTCTACCCCACAGCTCTTGTCCATGTTAATACACCTTTCTTTTCAGGACAAGTTAAGGTATGCATGCTTCAGAATCCAATTGCAGATCTGATGTTGGGACGCATCCATGGTAGTAAGGATTGTTCCCCACATGAAATTGAGGAATGGGAATTAAAGAATGTGCAATCTTATTGCAATGCTAACGCTGTCATTGCAACAGCTACATTACGGGCCAACAAAATAAATACATGTGGCACAGTTTTCTCCAATTTCAGTCTAAGTACCATTCTGGAAATCGATGAGGAGAAGGATGAGACTCTCCTACAGAAAAAAAATGATGCTAAACTTCCATCCCATCCAGGGAAGATTATAGAATCATTTCGAGGCAGATATGCCTTTTCTCGAAAGAGTGCCGCCAAGTCGGAAGATAGATGTTGGCGACAGGATCATATTAACAGTGATCTGAATAAAATTGTTGAAAATGGGAAAAGAAAAGATGCCCCGAACAAGGGTAATGATGGTGGAGTTCTTATGAACTTAACTAATAAAATTAGGACAAATAAATATGTCAATCACAATGAGACATCATCTCAAAAGACTACCAGATCCAAAAGATTAAATAGAAGAACTATTTATCATGTTAGTGACACTGATCCCACTTACATTGGGAAGGTTGCATATTCTCGCACCGTGTTAGTGCGCAATCTGCCACAAGGTACCAGATGGCAGGCACTTAGTAATTTCTTTAATGACACGGCAGACGTTATGTTTGTACAGTTGTTGTCACCTACCAATTACAGGTATTGTGAAGCTATGGTTACATTTCGTAACAACAAAGATGCTCGGATGGTGATCGAGCGTGATAATGGTGTTTATTTTCACCACCGTTCTTTGAGATTGAAATTAGTACCTGATTCTGCGTCACGCAGATAACAGGGTACTGTAACCATATTCGTCACATCTTTGATGACTCAGCATTTTCAGTCATCATTTCTTGTCTTTCTTAATCATCTATCCTAATATAGATTGATTTATTGATTTTTTTCTTCTCGAAAAAACATTTTTGATTCTTAACATCTTTAAATTTGTACACATGTTTTCTGTCTTATTTGTTTTTTTTTACCATGCCTACAAGAGACAGTAAGTTGTTTAAATGTGTCAACTATGCTCAGCCCCATACAGCATAGATTTACTTATCATCCATCACGGCTGTCCTGTCATCGTTATTAAAGAAGGACATGCCATTAAGGATAAATTGGACAGACGAATGTGACAAAACTTTTCGCACTATCTTGAACATATTTTCATGCCCACCTGTTTTAAGATTATCAGATGCCTCTAAAAAGTTTGTTCTACGTACAGATGCGAGTAATTACGGACTCGGGGCTTGTCTACTCCAATATCAAGATGATGTCCTTCACCCTGTACTTTATATCTCTCGTAAGCTGAAACCTCCGGAGACTAAATATTCGACTGTAGACAGAGAATTGCTCGCCGTAATCTGGGCAATTACCAAACTAGAAAAATTTTTGCTGGGATCTCCATTTCTGATCCAGACTGATCAGAAATCTGTGGCAGCATTACGTCGTTCAAACCATAAAAGTCCAAAGCTTGCACGATTTGCTATTGCGTTGCAACCATATGAGTTCGAAATACAGTCGATACCAGGAACTGAGAACGTCATAGCCGATACGTTGTCCAGACATCCTACGGATTCTGAATGAATATTATTATTTCAAGAAATTTTTCTGACTAATCAAGCATTACATTTACAATGAACGTTATTAATGCCACGTCAGAATATACAACACTTCATTTGGACTTCCTACTTAAATAAGGACATTTCGAAATAAACTATTGTGATCAAAATATCAAGTTTTACGGATCGTTTGAAAATTTGGACTTCACTTCCACTTTGCGTATCACTCATTTCGATTGAAAAACTGTTAAAAAGGAACAATCTCTGATGTAGACGGGACAGATACGTTGATGACTTATTCGATTTACGTTCAAAGTTTAATAAAGGAACTAACGATGATTGGATAATCATATCAAAATTCGATAATATGAACCTTGGGTCTTAATGAACTTTCATACAAGTCAACAGGATGTAACAACGATTGGATCTTTATGTCCGATATTGTTAAATTTTCTAGTTATTAAATTAATATATAATAAAGTAAAGTTAAAGTGTGATGAAATAAAAAAAATAAAATATACTAAGAAAAGATGAAACAAAATAATATCACACCAATTAAACCTTTTAATTAGTGTAATTATAAAGGTAATAGATATTAGATTATGACATTTCATATTTATAGTTAAAATGTATGAATTTTTTCTGTTCTTTTCTTCTGATTGCGTTAATTTAATTAGGTATCTATCCTTACACTTCATTTTCACACGCATTCTAATTTAATGTATACTTTAATATTTGGTTTTAATTGTCCGTACTTCTCAATTTTTATTTCTTTTACTCTCTTATACTATTTCTCATTTTCTTCAATTATATATTAATTAGTTAGTACCATACGTACATATTATAATTAATTACTTTAATTTTAATTAGTTATAATAATTTTAATAACACCTCACATTATTAGTTAGTCGATACATACAACAAATTAATTAGTTAATTAGTTAGTGACAGTGACATTTCCTTGTTTAATATAAGTTATATGTATGATATGACGTTGATTTTATTATAAGATATTACTGACATGACCACGACACTGTTCTAGATAGAACATCGTAGGTCATACGTCGGGTTTTGTTAAATTTTTGATAATTTGATTAATATTATTCAAAAAAAAATCTATCTAATAGATTTTTTTCCCCCGTCTGACAGGAAATCTGTTACGGTGTTATTTTAAATGACGGCGTCTGCTGGGGTTTAGCCGTGCGCAACGTTTAGGGGTCATTAACATTTATAGAATATGTCGATATTTTACGGTATACTGAACGCGAAATATATGCGGAGATTATGACGCATTCGCGTTGGGAAGGTCACGCTGGGTGACTTGGTTACATGGCCCTTGTTACGCTATCCGTCAAGCAAGAAAGTCGTGTCTTGTATTTCTTCCAAGGAAAAAGGCTTAGTATATAGCCTATATTATATATATGAATCAATGTAGAACTCAGGGTCAGTTCGGATATTAATCTAAGTATGAGATTAAATAAATTAAATTAAATTATGGAAGGAGAATCGCATTATGATTCAAATTGTAGCTGTCAAGAACTCATGCGCTCATTTCTGGCTGTTGACTACAACAGCGCACGTATATAGCCACGATGTTCATCTGACATATTGTTTTGACACGGACGGATACTTACTGATATTATTTGGAATTCATTGTTATGCTGAACTGTACATGAAGTTTTGTGAATGTCGGATATCGTCTTTTGTATGAACCTCAATACATGTGGACTCAGAACAGAAGGCTTGATCTTTTACTTACGTTTCGGGTTTGGTTCACAGCTGTTAATGTTTACGTTTTCCAGCACGATAGCTCTCCCACAAGGGAAATCAACTAATATATAATATGCAAATCGGAACGTCGAAGGGATGTTCTGATGGTCAGAGCTAACCATCAATACCAAACATTAACTACGTCTAGAGAGTGACGTTACTCTTCAATCAATAATAGAAGAACGAAGGAACAGCAGCAAACACACCAACCAACCCGTCACACCTGGACAAGACAAGCACCAACAGCACGAAGAGATGCGTCCGTATACAAGATCATAGGACGTCTAATGTCTGGATATGCCAAACGAGGAATCTTAGTAAGTGAAGACTTAAGATAATTGAAAGCATCCTGGCAGACGTCAGTCCACCGGAATCGAGCATACTTTTTTGTTAGAGCAATAAGAGGCTCAGCGGCTCGAGAGAAATTGACTATGTGCTTTCTATAGTAGGAACAAATGCCTAAGAAACCGCGAACGTGGCGAACAGAAGTAGGAGAGGGCATATCACGGATGGCCTGCACTTTAGCATCATCCGGACGGACACCATCTTGGTTGATTATGAAGCCAAGATATCTGGCTTCGGTCTGTAAGAAAGCACATTTGCTTAATTTGAGCATAATATTATGTGCCCTCAGTCGGTTAAAGACTTTCTCAACATGGAGTAAATGATCCTCAAGGGTTCCTGGAGTGTGGATCAAGATGTCATCAACATAAGCCAAGGCGTAAGATTGCATGCCTTTCAGTACTTCATCCATGAGGGACATATACGTAGCTGGGCTGCTCTTTAGGCATGACATTCCACTGGTAACTCCCAATATGTGTACAAACAGAGGACTTCACTTTGGCTTCCGGTGACATCGGAATGCACCAGAATCCAGAACGGGCATCTAGGGTAGTAAACCACTTAGATTTTCCAACGGTCGCCAAGATATCATCAACCCGAGGAAGGGGGTATGAAATTACCTTGGCGATGGCATTCAAAGCCCGATAATCGCAACAGAAACGATTAGTACCATCCTTCTTAGTGACTATTACAATAGGGGAAGACCAGGAGGATCGGGATCTCTCAATGATACCTGCTGCCAACATATCCGTAATCGATTTCTCCACGATCTCCCTATTCTTAAGTGGAGTGTGGTACGGCTTAAGTGAGACAGGCACTTCAGTGGTGGTATGGATTTCCATTGTTACAGTATTAGTTCTCTTCAGTTCCATGTCTGAGAGAGCAAAGATATCATGATTATTCTTGACGAACTGACAAATGCGACTGGCATGTGGGGAGTCAGTTGTCACTTGCTCCATTAATTGAGCAAGGCGTGTAGGTGGCACATTCAAGGAAGAGGAGGGAGAAGGAGAAAGTTGCGGGAAGAGAGGCTGAGGAGGAGAAGTACGATAACCGGAAGTACAGGGGAGAGTTGTAAAGGTAGGAGAGGAAAGTGAACGGCGCTGAGGAGGGTAGTTACTAAACGATACACGCGCATTAGTAACAGCACCAATGGTAGAGGGGTGTGAGGAGGGAGGGTGAGTAACCAAATGGGAAGGAATAGTGGGGGGGGGGGGGGGGTTATCATACTCTGTGGAGGGAGGAACAGAAGTACGATGAGGCAGAGAATGTGATGCTAAGTGAGCAATCACTGTACCACGTTTGACAGTTACAGGCTTCCCAGAAGTATTTAACAGCATGACGGGAAAATCACGCTTAATGGAAACCTGAACAATGCCATCAACAACATTGATGCAGGGGTCATCAATGATGTCAATACCCGGTAATGGTTCCACTATGACAGAATGGCCAGATGAGACATAGTCGGATCGTTTGACCCGACCAGTAGCGATAGTCAAAGAGTGAGGCTTTAAGGTAATAGGAGCAGTGAGGCGGACAAAGGATGCAATGTGAATATCATCCTGAAGAGGGATGTATTTACCATTGACGCGAATCTGTCGCAAGTCAAAATAGATTCGGGCGTGATGACGAAGAAGAAAGTCACGGCCGAGAATAAAGTTACGGGACATGCCTCTTGTAATAATGAATTGATGGACAACAGATTGAGAACCAATCTTGAGGCTTATCATAGCAGTTCCAATGGAACGTAAAGGTTGGCCAGTAACGGAGGCCAAAGGAGTAGAGGAAGGAAAAAATGTTACGTGCCGACGAATCTGACGAAACAACTGTTCACGGATGAGGCTAACAGTTGCGCCAGTATCAACAAGAGCACGGTAGCTTTTCGTGTTGATGGAGATAAGACATGATGAAGGATCCGGAGTGACAAAACGACGAGAGACATAAGAAAGAGAGGAGGAAGACACCGAAGGTGGGGAGGAAAGTAAACATTTAGTCTGTAAAGACCGATGTGAGGATGTGTTCAAGTTACCCGGTATGGTCTTAACTACTGGGCAACCCAAGGGTTTCCCTGATTCATTAGGGGTGCAGGACGGGACTGTCCACGTAAAAAGGAACGCGGAGAACCTTGGGGCGAGGGCACAGGATTGGTAGGAAGCCAAGAAGGTTGGCGTGGTCGCTACTGTCTGTTCTGATAATGTAATGGTTGTGGCACGGGATTACTCTGAGGCTGTGGACTGCTTTGTAGCCGCTGAAAACAGCTGCGCGAGACGTGTCCCCTTTGCTCACAAGTGTAACATATTATTGAAGCTATTTGATGGACCTGTGGCGCTGGTGGATGGTGAAGGCGTCGAGGCTGGTACTGATAATTGGAAGCATTATTACAAGGCATTGGTGACCTTGAAGTTTGCTGCCAAGAGTGGCGGCAATGGCTAACGTCCATCGGTTCGTCATCATATTGGTGTTCAAGACGAGGCTCGCGACCAAGACGGTTGGTAAAGCGTTTCTTCACGTTGTCCTCTGTGATGGCCTGTTGTATTGCATCTGTGACTGTCTGAGGATCCTTGCGGATCAGATGCAACTTAAGTGCGTCGGATGACAAACCATCAATGAAAATACCAACAAGCTGCCGATCAATATCTGCAGATGTGGAAGACGAATCAATGAAGGCATCTTCAGCCAAGTTTAACAGTCTGTCTGCATAAAATTGTACAGGTTCCTGTCTGTCCTGGTGTACGCTACGAAGAAGAGTCCACGCGTGCTGACAATCCGTTATGGATGAATAGCGACTGACCATTGCCTTCTTCAGTGAAGCATTAGTTTCTGTAGGGAAAAGTTGTGCACGACGGCATAAGAAATCAGTTACCAATGACTGGGAGGAGAAGAATGCAACACGCTTTCGGTCCTCATCGGTTGCCGAGGGGATCAAAGACACAAACTTGTCAATATCAACAAGCCATTGTCTAAAGTGAGAAGCATCACCGTGAAACGGCTTGACAATGTAATTAATGTTTTGGTAATTGGCACTCTGTGTTACGGAGCTGAGCGTATTTGCAATGGACTGTAATGTGTTGGATGAAGTATCCGGAGAATCAGGTAAAGTTTTACTCGCTGCCTGTTGTTGTGACAATTGCTGTTGAAGCAGTTGATTTTGCTGTTGTAACAAGTATACCTGATGCTCTAGCTGTTGAATGGGTGAATCCATCATAAAAAAAAAAACAGTTACGAGCTGGTCACGGGCACCAAATCAAGTTATGTGGCCGGGGGAGTGGACGGGAACGGCACCGAATCAAGTTAGATGTGACCGGGCTTGGTCACGGTGACAAATCAAGTCTAGTGTGACAGGGTGAGAATGGGGGGGGGGGGGGGGGGTCTTTTATCAATGTTCATCTGTTGTTTTACTGGCGACTGCCAGAGATGGTGATTACAGAATAGGAACATAACCCAGGTGATTCTTTTGGAGACTCGTAACTGTGTTTATGTTTTAGGCTGCATGATCGTCGAAAATATGGTAACATTCTTTTCTCTATTACCTGATTTAAACAAACGACACTTCCTACTGACGTTCAGGAAATAAGTTCAAGCTGTATTAAATATGAATGAACACCTTTATTAAGTGTCTGCACACTCTGACAACTTCATAATAGTTCATAAATACATGTGCTTCTGTGGTATACAAACCAGTCATCCCAAGAAATGTCACACAGCCATCGAACTTACAAGATGGTCCAAACCCCAAAATCACTGCCTCGCTCGTCTCGTGCCTAAAACCAACTCACTTAACCCCCTTCTCTCAAAAAATCACTTCCGTCCTAACTACTGAGCAATTCTACCCCAATTTCGATGACGTCATTTCTTAACCTTTAATTAAATCACTCATAGGATTTGTGACTAGTGTTATTACGCTAACTAGACACGCTCAAATACTTAGTGTTTAATCTTGCTAAGTATTCTTACCCTAACTATAATTAAGTGGCAGCACCTTAGTGTTAATCCGACGTAGTAGTCCGTACTGTCACACTTATACCATTGTTAAAAATCCACACAAAGCGATCTGCTACCAAACCGCCTGCAACAGGTTTTGAACCTGGTATATCTGGATTATGAAACTGCGTTCATATCCATTAGGCCACAGACGCCATGTATATTGTGTATAAATTTCATGCTTTTTGAATAAACAGCTCTTGAGAAAAACGATGTGGTGCATAACTTTCTGAACGCCCCTCGTATGTTCAAAAGGGAAGAGTGGAGTATGTCAAATGAGAACTGGATTAACTACCATCAAATCATCACCAGCCTTTGCAGAGAGTGTAGAACTTGGGGCAATGGAAAAGCAGAACTGGAAATTAATCAACCGATACATGATCATGCCGGTGATAATGATGCCATTGTGTATTCAGATTTGTCTGTTATCCGTGGTAAGAAATCAGGTTGAGGCTTCTCTGCTAGGGTACAGGGCAGAATCGTCGCCGAACATAGCGGGGCATACAAGATAACAACTTCCAGCATGGGAATGGAGTTCGAGGCTGTTACTGCAGCCTTAAGGTGGCTAACTGAAACTTCATTTACAAAGGCAGTCATTGTGTCAGACTCTCAGCCCATGCATCGAAAGGTTCAAAGTGGTTGGCTGCGGCATGAATGGAAAACATTCAAAGAAGCTTCGAGTCTACAAGAGCTGGTGTGGATCTACTGTCCTGTTCATGCAGGGGTACGTGGTAATGAGAGAACTGACAGACTAGCATCAAGAGCACCCACAGTGGGGACACTGGAAATGGATAATGGAGAGATATTGAGAACAATTAATGATCGCCTGTTAGAGAATGTGACGGTATTGCCTCCCCTGCTTTGCAATAGAGGTCTAACAGTGGCCAAAACTCAAGAGTATCTTCTTCTTCTTCTTCCTTCTTCCTCGTTCGCCCTGAAAAGGACGGTGGTTGCGTTGTGTCTGTTGACGCCTAAGCTGTGATATCTGCACCTTTCGGTCGACACATCCGACTTCTGCATGGCATTTTTTAGGGACCGGGTTTGCCTTCCCATTTCGATCCGTACTCGCTCAGCCAGACTGCACTGCTGCAGACTGTTTCCAGGACCACCACGTGGAGGTGGAGTACGGTCTTGACCAGCTCTGGTTCGCTGGTCCTGATGCAAGCAGTCAAGCTATGGGTCGCTGACTGCATTCACTATTGTTGCATCTTGGGGTCCCTAAGAGTATCTATTATAGCCTTCAATGGAGTCTATTTTTACTCAAGATTACTCTTAGCAGAAATGTAGATAGATAGTAGTAAAGATTCTATCACACGGGAGTCCTCACAAGATATTCAGATAAGCGAAAAAAATGCTGGGTGTTTCTGAGCACGTTAATTCTGTAATCTGCCGACACCTTTTATGAAGAATTTAGCAATGGTTTATTCTAGCTCGTTAAGCCCCCACCGCTGAGTTAATCAGTGGAATTATTATTATAATATATAGCTCTGTTTAGAGAGTGGAAACCTTCGGGTATATGAGGCTCTGTCCATTTTGGCTGGAATGACGTCTCGATAGTTCGAAGGTTTTATAGCGATTATGAGTACACTTGAGGGCAAGTCCGGGCACAATGGGCTAATCACCTGTTTGCCAAGTCACTTCGATTACATGTCCCGCCCATGGGCCTTGTGCACTTGGGTACCCTCTACACCTCGTTTCACGGGGTAGAAGAGGTTCCGATTATGAGATGAGATGACAAATAACAAAATTTAATAATCACTTAAAGTTTTAACAGTTGAAAAATAATTTGAATATGTATGAAAAGGATTTCATCACTTGAATGGGATTTAACTGAATAAAGAGGTAACTTTTGGCAGCGGATATTTTCACTTAGCTGCCAATGGTAGTTTCTTCTCCCGCTCGGTTAGTTCCTTTTCACTCTGCTCTCGCTCGTCTCTTGTCAAAGTTCAGGTGACGCACGTTCCCAGAACGTCAAGGAGTAACGGCCAAGTTGGTTCTGCGTCTTTAATAAGACAGTCCACTTCTACCTTCACTTGGTTCCAGAGATAGTACTTTCTGCTGGTACCACCAATAACTGGTAATAGAAGTAGAAACGAAACGCTCTTCTTAGTATGGTGTTTTCTGACACAGTTATGTGCTCCCCTCTTCTATTCTACCATCTGCTGTCAGAATTTACCCTCGATGAGAATTAAATTTAATCCCTCGGGATAAAACTTCCGTTACATTTAAACTGAATAGCTTTACCTTTACATTACATTTAAATGAAAAGGTTAAACGTACAGATATAATGTGTTTTTACATTTACATCTCCACTGTTTGAAAAGTGTTCACAATATAAATTCATGTATGTTTCGTTTATATTTACACTTATGGAAAGGTTTGAAACTTCTATTAATTTAAATATTTTCACATAGACATTTACACTGGTTTAAAGCTTGAAAACTTATATTAATTTTAAAGTGAATATGTTTATAGGGACATTTATACTGCTTTGAAAATGTAAGTATTATACTTAGAATGTACACAATTTCTTTTCATCTTTCCCTCCCAGCTCCATAGGGAACCTGGAACTACTTTATGCTTTTAGTTCTCTTTACGAAGCTATCAATAAAGCATTCACCAGCCCGCGCAGTGGTAGTTCATGAATCATCACTCTATACGCTGAGGTTGCTGTCGTGAGACATTCTAAATACACATATATAAATTAAAAGGTAAATGTAAAGCCTAACACATAAAGTCAATAAAAGGAAAGAGAAATGGTTAAAGACCCGTGCTTTCCAATAGCGTACGCCTGTGTTAATAGAACGTCATGCTGGTTGAACAATAAAAACCCCTTTTTTATGCTTCGTCTGCATATTCTCACGCTTTCACGTTGATAGTAAAGCCTGCTGCATCAATACACGCGTTTCCACAAAACAATAAAACGTGTACTGTATTTCTAAGAAAACCTTGAGATACGCAAGCTGATTAATGACCTAAATTAATACTAGCATTAATTTCATTTTATACACAGCGTGATGAAAAGACAGATGAACTTAGGATAGAGAGAGGGAGGGCTGAAAGCAGGAACGCATGCAACACTAACACGCGTCTCGCGATATACAATTAATGCCACCCTCCCCGCGTAAGGCCAGAAGCACTAACTTTTTTCAAATAGACAGTGATAAAAAACACTACAACTACGATGGTTAGGTTTAAAACCCTGTAAAATGCTTATTAGGAAACATGACATTCTACTGTTTTATGTCTAAACTCCTGACATTAGTCTGACAGTACAGCAGACACCATAAAGTTTGGAAGTGAGGAGGTGATAACAGCACGACTATCCTAGAAGAAAATACATATTTTGAACGCCGCCACTTAGCTCCCTTAAAACTTATATATTTGGGTTCCTTAGGACTTGCTGACAAAGAATACGTTAAGTGTTCGCAAATAGTCTAGGAATTATCAAATTATAGCCAAAAGAAAATAGTGAGGATGTCGGACAGCACCAAATCATAATCGCACAGTGGCATGTTTTGAAACCACCATTGTACGGGAAATAGGTCACCATGTTAAATCCAATTTGATTGGCGGGAATGATATGTAAGGCTAAACACGATTAGTCGGACTACAAATACTAATTTTGGTTGTTAGGGGAAACGTGAGAAGGGTAAAAAATTTTTGAAAAGCTGTGTAAACATGGCCCGATAGTTAGACCCGCTGATATAGTCAATGAGAAGCGTCTGTTCAGTGCCACATTTTGAAATAAACTTACTAAGAAACAGTGCGTTGAGAACCAGTGCATATTTTTCTAAATAAAAGCCTGGGACGGCGGCAGATCGGATTTTGTGCCATATTCATTGCCAGTCAACGTAATTGTGTATTATTTCCATGAATTGTGGGACCGTGGTCCTAAGTTATTGAAGCAGCACCTGGTCTGAGTTTTGCTGAATCCAGAGGCTGTCAGCATACTCCTTGGTCCAGATAGCGACCAGTGAGGTGTCTCCAGAATACAGTGAAGCAATTGAGCAGAGGAGTCTTTTCCTGCAGCCATCAAGAAAGATAAGCTTCTGTGGCCAGAGTAGCTCAACATTATGTGCCCCCTCTAAAATTGACATTATATTAAACACAGAGGGACAATAAATTGTTTCAAATGACAGGAACTGTGAACTTTTCCAAATACTATTTCCACGATAATCAAACACTTGAAGTCATGATGACAAACAACAATCTAGCTTGAAAAAAAAACCAGTATTACCTCATAGTACTACTTCACAACTTACACACATAGGATAATACTAATAAATTATGTCAATACAAAGATTAGATATATATAAACTGTGTACATACTACTTGTAATTTCCCTTGATTGTGATTCCTGGTTCACTGGGTAGTTGAATCAGGATATCTATTATTGAAAGGTGTTAATACATATATATATATATTTGAAACTTTACACTTGACTCAGTTAAGATAGTCTTATAGAGTGTTATATGTGTGTGAGTGTCACAGTGTTGTAAAGTGTTGTGGAATAAATTAAATTGTTTATCTGTCTGTTGTTGTTGTGACTTACACTTCATCATTTTCATAACCCTAGACATTTAACGTAGTCATCACAATATTCCAGAATAATTCTGACTGAGGCATAAATTTGGTAGCAAGTAAGGTCATCTGTAATACACCACACTTATTAGATACAGATACCTTCACAGCTGATCTCAGTCAGTACACTAAGTCCCCTATAAATATTTATAACATCCCACTTTACCACAGTTGCCAGCCTCAAATGACTTTGACATCCAATAGCGAGTTTCACATATTAAACTTCACATTGTAATATATATATTTATATGTTAATTCACATGTTAGTAATAAAACAGAATGCAAATGCACTACTTACGCCAATCTTGGCTGCAGACTTTTTTGCTCACAGAAATAAAAGAGTTTAATCGTTCTCTTACACGCGTCTGGGATGTCTTTAATTTTGACCATAGATTTCCCCTCTGACTCCGTGTATTTTCAGTTTCCTAGTCCCGGGGTTCCTTATTAAAATTTTGATAGTTCCTGTGCTTTATAAGTCTTATCTGGTTCTCCAATAAAAGGCCCGGTTAACAAAAAGGAATTATGAATCTAGTCTTCACTCTGGCGAGGTCTGATGTTGTCTTGGCGAGCTTGAAATTCACAGTGAAATAAAACTGCGAAATGGTCAGACTATATTCCTATCCTCCCAAGCGTTAATTGTTATGAATCTAATCAGAAAATCCAATCATTTCAAATCATGCAGATGGGGCGTGATATTTCAAAATAGTCCCACGTGAAATAAGGTGCGTGCCTGCAAAGGCTTACGTATTACCATATATGGATATCTGATGCCTCTCTCACAAGCCCACTTGTAGACTCATATTGTCTAAAATGTAATAAATGCATGATTACGTTTAATCAAGTGACAGGAAGCGATCATATCACGCTTGTCTGCCCCCATGTGTCACACAGACAGTAATCTCGTTATCTGTCGTATGAGTACGCAAACTCCGTGTCTTATCGGTGATTAAGCCGATAGCGCTGGCCGATGTACATGTTAATCTGCCGCGCCTATGATAAAGCTTGTTTCTTGCACCAGATTGATATGGACTGTTTTTTGTGTGATATAGCTCGTCCAGTCACAATATTCTGTAAACGGGTCAGGTTACCGACTGTTGGGGCCCTGACAAGGTGTACCGTTAAGTGCGTATATTCTGATGCAATGGGTGAGTGTGAACATCAATAATGACAAACGCGAATGGATGACAGTTCGACAGGTTCACAGGACACTTACTCCAATCACAGGTGGAAGTCAAGGATGGCTGGACTACTGCGGTCGTTTCATACTGTTTAATAGGACGTACACACTTCGACAGTACAAGGATAGTTACAGGAACACAGGTCGACAGGAACGGCACCCCCTTTGCTAACATCTCGGTCACTCTCTGCATGTGGTGCATTAGTGAGTGAGCAGGAATGTAGTGTACCTAAGAATACTGAAAATGCTACCGCCCACAGGTTCACCCGAGATTGTTGAAACGTAAAAGAACAAACATGCTGTGGCCAGTCTATGTGAACTTGATTTAGTTCCCTGATTTGTATGAGGTAACTTAACAATATTTTTACCGTCTCAGTGCTAATGAATAAAGTGCCAGTACACACTTGCACCCGAGGAATATTTCAAACGAGCCAGAATTAACAAATTTACGAACAATTTGTGATGAAAACTGTCATTGCAATATAACATTTTCTCAGACATTCACACCGAATGTTTTCTTTAGAAAAAAAAAACAATCTCTGCCTCTACTTAATGCATTTAACTCTTTCTGTCTGTTTAAATGGTTTTCTTTCTGTCTGTCTTTCTGTCTTTCTTTTTTTCTGTTTGTCCGTCTTTCTTTCTTTCTTTTAATTTCTTTCTTTCTTTCCTTATTTCTTTCTGAAGCATCTTTCTCTCTTAATTTAACCTTTCAGTTTTTTTGCTGAAACCCTAATGCTGGTTTCTATTTGATAAACGAACACATTTAAATCAACATGTCAGGAATATGAAACTAATTTTTTTTTTTAAATCATTACAGACAAAAAAATCTTCAAAGAAGGATTAAATTTACATGTCTAATTTTTATCTTCTCGTTCAAATTTTTTTAACCCGAGATGAGAAATGACGCTAGTGTAACCGGGGCAGGTGTTCCTTAGGACTGGAACGGCACCATATTACCTTCATGTGGCAGTGCCGGTATATGCAGTATTTTCAGTTTACTTTACAGAAAGCAGATGTTTAACTGGCCTAATCACCAGAGATTTAGATTTCTCTCTTACATTTGTGTTACCAGGTTCGATTTTCTTCTCTTAGGTGTTGATGTAGCGAATTTAATTGAAATGGGTAGATTTCTTATCTAGATCTCAAAACTGTAGTAATTCACCTTTTCAACAGCGTTCGATTTCATGCAAAACTTTTAATATCTTTCAGCATGAAACTTAAAATTTCAACAAAGTCTGGAACTCAGAACATTTTTACAATAATAAGTATAATAAAATTCTATCATCTCATCAGATGCTTTCATCGATGCACAAATCCTTTTTTGCATCTTTGTCTCGTAGGACTACTCAATTGTCAAATATGGCGAACCTTCTCATTCCACCGTGTTCCTTCCTTTAAGTTACAGTCTTATTTTAGGTTCGACTACATTTACCCATCTCCTCAGATTTGTCCGTGATTTCTTTATTGTCATAAGCATTCCTGGAGTTAAATGCTTTCCAACACAAGAATATTCTACTCTACCTGGTTTGAGGTGTAAGACATTGTTTTTTTCAAATTGACTCAAATCCTCGAACCTAGTTCTGCTGCGACTAGGGTTGGGAGCTCTATTTAAAATACATGTTTATCGATTGTCATTACTTACGTCAGTAAGAATTATATAATTATAACCACTCAACGTCCTGAAATGCACATTTTATAATAAATGTTGAAGTTTGACTTCCTCAAACTAAGAAATATGTAGAGCTGCACCAGATACGACCTCTTGAGTTGCGCTCTTTCATTCTACTGCCAAAATGGCGTCCTGTTCTACTTTCCCCGGGGTAAATCTGAGCTATCCGATTGGTCAGGGGAAATCACCCAATTATTAGAAATGGCGTGTGGAAGCGACTCTTTGTCCTAAATATGTGACACTATTTATTATTTTCTGTTTCTCATAAAATATAAAATTATGGGGTGTGCTTCCTCTGTCCTGTAAGAATATAGTCTGTTTCCAAAGGAACAACTATGTACACGGCCACACTAGTTAACATTAACCTAGTGCACTGGCTTCCTAGCTCGGCGGTCCATGGTTCGATCCCCAGTTGAAGTGGTATTTTTAGACCGCAAGTGGATCTGGGGTCGACCCAGCCTCATGAATTGGGTACCAGAGCAACTCTGGGAAGGTTAAGGCGGCCGGTGTGATGCTGATCACATCACCCCTAGTGTGCCGATGGTCAAAAAAATATGGGCCCAACACCATTTTCCCAATATGCCTCAACGGACGTGTAACGGGATCCTTTACCTAACATTAACCGATGAAATTATGACCTATTTAACAACACAGATTGACTGACAGCTACGTTTGTCCGTAGGTTTGCTGCGTGCATCCAAGGCGTTGTTTTGACCAATCAATACCAAGAGATGCCTCCGCATTGAAGTTTGCCTGTAATGGAAACCGCATTTATGTTGTCTCTTCCACGTTCGTGCTAATTTCCGACAGCCTACTTTCTGTCCAGCCGTCAGTCTCTCTTTCCCCTTCTTATCCCTTCCTTCACCTTTTAGCTTAATGCAAGAAGATACACTGATCAACCACACGTGGGTTTAATTAGGCTAGGTTGTTGTTTAACCAGTCTGCTGAGCTTCTCGCTCTTTTGCAACCAATACCAAATTGAAGACTTCTTGGTATTACCTACACAGTAGATGTAGGATTTTTATGTGCTTTTTCTGTCATTCCGAAACGTATTGAGTTGAAATCATGAGCTCCAGTTTCTCCAGCTTGGCGTGCATTTAAAGGATCATCAAATCTGGTCCCCAGCTAGGAAGAAGAAACGCGTGCATACTTTGCATTCTCTGCCATCTAAGAGGGCTCTCAAATATGCAGAGCTAAAATACTGCGCTCTGGTTCTGGGCTCTCCCAAGGAATTGTCCCGTCCTACCAGAGCCACTTCTCAGCTCCTCCTGCCAAAGTGAAGAAAGTAGAGTTCATGATTTCAACTCAACACCTTACGGAATGGCAGAAAAGCCACAGGAAAAGCCTAGATCTGCAGTGTAGATAATACCAAGGAGTCTTCAGCTTGGTAATGGCTGCAAAAGAGCTCAGCAGCCCTAGTTAAACAACAACAACACCCCACCCCCTCTTTCCCACTCACCTAAAAGATCTTCCAAACTATCCTTCAATATCTACCGGTAGACGCGAGCGACCGGTCGCCGACCTCCGTTCTGTACACGGATTTAACGTTATGATACCCATGCCAGTTTGGCTTAAACATGTCTAGATAAATATTAAATAACAAAGCCAACGAAGATTATCAGTGTTATTTGCAAAAACACAAAAACTGTCACAAGTGATGGAGAAAGCTGGAGATGCCACAAATTTTTCTATCCCAAATATCCTTAAATTTATATCATACTGCTCTGGCCACAATTAAGCGAAAATTTGCAGAGGATAAATTTCAGGATTAAACGCGTATTAAACAAGCTTTTCCTGGCTCGTCCTGACAGGAATGACCCTGCAATCGTGTGATTGATCCTAGGAAATGTGACCTTGCACACGCGATCGAAGTTCGAAATATTCCGCCTTCCTAAGGTCTGCTGGACTTTACAATCAGGCACTTAACTAATTTGCTTGACACGTTGAGTTACCGCGCTTTGAAAGAAAAACATTGTTGGTAATACATTTATATCATCATCATCAACATCATCATCAACGTCATCATCAACATCATCATTATTATCACTTTCCTGTGCGCTCCTTCTGGAGACTGGAGCCACCACTGTAGCTGCTCCCATTGCAGGACGCCTGCTCCAAGCAGTCACATGATCTTACAACAGTAGCGTCTGTGGCAATTTGTTTTACATGATGGGTTACAGGTCTCATTACAAAGCCGACATTCGAGTAAAAATTAAGCTGAACCTGACGTCTCTGATGAGATAAAAAAAAAAAGTAGAAAGAAAAGAAAGAACAAGACATCAACTTTCTCAATCAATCGTACAAGAAGAGTAATATGACTTTGTGCTTGAGGCTGGCAAACTCATCCAGTACAATCAACTTCTACAAAAACTACTGCTGCAAGAGCATATGAATGCTTGTTGCAGGCCTTCTGTAAGGTAGACCAGCTGCAATAGTTGCTCCATGCTCCATAATTAGCGCTACGGAAAATAATGTTGATGATGTGCGTCAGTAATGAAATCTTGGAAAGTAGTGTCTAAATTAAACAGCCTTTTATTAACAGTGTTGTTAAAAATAAACTAAACTTGTTAGCCATGGACCCACAGGACAGGAAAAGAATTCGAGCATTGCTGAGGCCTGGTCGTTATCGGCGTCAGCATTGACATCTGCTTTTTTTTTTATCTTTCGTGGAACAGAGATAGATTTGTAGAGTGCAGAAAATAATAGACACTGCGGAAAACGGCATGCAGTGCACAGTGCCAAATTTTGGGGAATAAACTGATTAGGTGTGTCAAGGTTCTTCAAAATATTTAAAAAAAAAGATTATTATATACACGTCGGTTACGCATTTTTAACAGGAGTTTTTTTTTTTTTTTTGTGGTACGGACAAACAATATTTATGCGTCAATGTTTCAAATGTACGCGAACTGTTTTCGCATCAATCACACTGACATACAGTCCGTACCGTATTTTATCTTTTTTTTTTCCTGGCTTATTTCCGTGAGAGACCTGGATTCCACGGTCTACGAGGAACCCAGATGCAACAGACCTGGATTCCGCGGCCTCCGTGGAACCCAGATGCGACAGACCAGGATACAAGACGATTGAAAAGTCGCGCTTAACATTTTAAAATTGTTGATATCCTCACTAGTATACACTGAATATGCACAAAACAAAACTGCCATTTGACAAATACATTTTATTTTTTTATTATTCGCAGAACCAAACTAAAGCAAAATAGAATCTAAAATGGACAATAAATTGACACCACATGAGGCAGCAAAAATTGCTGTCCGTTATATAATCACGTGCTGAACAAACCAGATCTGACTTGTGAAAGTTAATGTGACATTTCATTTAATGTTATAGAATGAAAGCTGGTTGTCTTTGTTTCGACGTTTGTTTGATAAAAATATATAGACGTTTGATAGGAGGAAAGAAATAACAATTCTCAAATTGGACTTGACTTTTAAATCCCATTAAATAGAAGATTATTTGTGGCTATTGTAAAATATAATATATCCCTCCACCAACATAACGCAAAATGTGGGAGATAACTTTACAGGGGTGTCTTACTGCAGAAGGAGTTGTCTAAACCGCGAATATTCCTGGCAGATCGTTACGACATTTATGTGAACCGGTGATGGTTGTGCCTCGTGCAGTTCCCAGGGCGGAGGTGAGGCGGGTCTCTGAGGAAATAAAGAAAGAATATGACTATTACTCCCTCAGGTATGTCTTAACAGGCGACTAATCTGAAGATGTGCATCCGGCTGACAACCTCATCTTGTAAAACAAATTGCTACAGAAACCATCGCTACAAGAACATCTAAATGTTTGGGTGCAGGCGTCCGTACAAAGCCGCCAAAGGCCGTGATGGCTCCATGTTGCACAAGAAGCGAAAGGAAAATGAGTGTACCAAACGCGCCTCCTTTGCTATCAATATACAGGTGTGCCAAAAGTAGGTATAAAGTACTGATCGGGACATGGTATTTTAAATTTATTTTTATTTTTCATTATTATTTCTTTTTATTTTACAGGTATTGAGAACGATGGCAGGGAGTCTGAGTGAAGAGCAAAGAAAGTGGATTCTCAAGCAGTATTGGAAGACTGAAAATGCCGAGAAGGTGCGCGGAGCGTGGCAAGAGGCATTTCACACTACTCCACCAACACGTCTGACAATTTATCGTATCAGAGATAAATTTGATGCAACGGGTTCAGTGGTTAACGCACCGAAATCTGGACGTCCTCGAACGTCTGTGACTGAGGAGAATGAGCATTGATTGGCTGCCACGCTCACCTGACTTGGCACCCATGGACTTCTTTTTTTGGGGCGCAGTAAAGGAGAAGGTTTATGAGAGGAAACCTCACACCGTGGACCAATTGAAGGAGTTCATCTCGCAAGCATTTATCGATATTGGTGCTAACCAGACTTTGTGTGTTATTGTGTGTCACAGTGTCAGGGACAGGTTCCAGGAATGTTGCAACGTTGACGGAGGACATTTCGAGCACCTAGGAGATTAAACCTGACCCGATCAGTACTGTATACCTACTTTTGGCCCACCCTGTACAGCATATTGTTGTTGATGATGGTTACTGAAGTTGTCGATCTTTTGCAGCCAACGTTAAGTTGATTGCCTCGGCATTATGTACAGTTCAGATCATTCGTTTTCCCGTGGCTTTCCTTCTGTTCCGCAACTTGTGGAGTTGGGAATCACGTGTTCAAGTTTCTATTTCGTGCACTGCCTCTGGGTTCAGCATGTATTTAAAGAATCCTCACGTTTGATTGTAGGCTAGGAGGAAGAAAAAGCTAGAAGCAGCATACGGTTCATTTCCCGCCATTCATTGGAAAGAAGTGGGGGGTTTCCAAATATGCAAGGCTAAAATAGTGTGCTCTGGTTGTGGGCTTTTCCCAGAAATCGTCACGTCCTGCACTGCGTTAATGTCTAACTCTCATCACTTGTCATCATCTATCCACTGTGGGATTCTCATGCATGCAGATTTCAGTCTGGAACTCAAACTATAAGTTCAGTTTTTATGTGTACTGTTGGATTATAAACAGCTCAAATTGTCATCACTGGATCAATAATGCTCGTATCAACACCACTATCATCGTCAGTATGATTAATGTAAACATTATTGTCTATCACTGTCATGAACTAGCAAAATAGAGAACTTCTTCTTCTTTCTTTTCGATTGTTAAGAAACATGGGCTCCCACTGCTTCCGGCTTGTTTATAGGGAGATGTGGCAAAACACTTGATGAATCTTGTCAGTTGTGGTTTCTGTAGCTACATTTCACATGATGAGATTTGTAGCCATTTGAACGGTCCTCCATTATGGCATTTTACGATATGCTTGTTAGAGCGTGGTCTATTCTTTGATTCCTATATCATGCACAGAGTGATTCAAACGGCGATAAAGAGTTAAAATGAATAAATGATGAAAAAAACAACAACTGTATAATAATAGCAGTTATGATGTTAATATAATCTCAGAATTAAGAGGTGTTTCCTGTGAGATTCTCAATAAATGACGTGAAGACATCATGAGCAGTCTACAGTTTCTCGTCATGCTTGATCACCAGTGTGAAAACATTGATTTCCTTTGAACGCTGGTAGAAATATTTAAAAAAAACCAAAAAACAAACAAACAAACATTTAGGTTAGTTCCCTCTTTTTTTCTCTGCCAAATTTTGTTACTTTATCACTAACGAAGACATTGTCGACCCAATGTAAGTGTCACATAATTTTGTTCGCTCTATTTTCCTCTCCGGCTGTATTGAACTACCTTCATTGTGCGTACTAATTATGTGTACTATTCGATTGTCGGCACATTCTATTTTTATACCTTCCGACAGTAATGGTATTTTCGAGTCAATGTTTATACTTCTTCCATTCGTACATGTCATGTTTGTCTGCCTCTCCTCGCGCACATGAGTTACCGATAAACCCAGATGGGCGACAAGTTACTTTCGAGTAATGACGCCCAGTGGTTGTTTGCATAGGGAGAGCCGGTCAATTATCAATCTAGCGGCATATTACAGACACACCTGAATAAGCATCCAGATCATCTTGTTATAAGCAAGATGAAAATAAGAGGTTGTAGATGTAAACATTACCGAGAATGGACGGATATAGCAACTCCTTATATGAAAAATTGACCGTTTGAATTTTACAAACTATGAGTCATGCAGAAAATTCCGTAAGGAAAGTTGTCATAACATGCACTTTCAAATGCTATTGACTGAGCAGTTTAGAGGCTAATAGACATTCACGTTGATTGGAAGTTTGTCGGAAATGCCCCGTAGTAAACATGTGAGCGTGGGCCGAGAACTACAATATAACGTAGAACATTTTAGATATACCATACTGCATTCCAGAATCGTCAAAGCAGACAGCTCGTACTGACGCCAGAAAAGAGTAGAAGATTGGACTCTGAACTTAAAGGAACGGAAAACAAGTATTGGAGCACCTTTTGAATAATACAATAAGGAAACTCCACCTTTTAATACGGAAACCGGACTCCTACAGGACCTACTCACAAAGTCACAGAGGGATTCTATAATAGAAATAATACCCCAGACATGTGTTCGAAGCATCTGCATCAAGTTGCCGAGAATATTCAAACTGAGTCTATGATCCCAGTATACGGGTGAGTTGTAACATATTTTATATACTTCGAATATGACATGTTTGAACTTGCTGATGGTTATACAGGTCCTTACGAGGTTGGCAACTTCAGCATGTGAAAATGATATATTCATGAACCACCACAGCAAAGCGCAGGTGATTGCTTTGTGCTAGTTTTCTCAAGGAACAAAAGCAGAGGTAACTTCAGACTCCAAGTAGAGAAGGGTGTCGATGATGATGACATGATATACATATATTTACTATCATATGTAATAAGTTGTATGTATATTTAAACATGTCCAACCAGGCACAATCCACTTGCCGCTGTCTAGTCGAAATTTTACCCAGTAAATGAACTAAAATAATGGTGATTTTCATCACATCACCTGAGTTATAAGATATACGCTCAGGGAGAGTAAAAAGTCAGAGAAAAGATTTGGTTGACGGACAGCGGGAAAATAGCCTGATTATTATCAGGAAAACAAAGACTTAGCAACAGAATTAGTTCTTTTGTTCTCTCTAAAGTTTGTGGTACGAGTTTACGATACAATTTGAGGTACAATTCTACGATACGAGCTGTACTACCGTTCGGTGGTTCAAAGCTTGCGATCGACACTTGAAACCTACATTCAACGGGTTGTGAAGATACCTGCCTTGACATGGAGACGTGTCTTCGCCAAGGAGATGAATTGACGGAAACAGCAGCATCAACACTCCAGCAGTTTAGAAGCTAAGTGACATTTTTACCAGGCCAACGCAACATAACTTATTGATCTGCATTCCACAACTAAGCTTCCTAAAGCCGATTTCAATGGCGAAACCTATTTTTTTTAGTAATCACCAGTTCATATTTATTCACATTTGTTCCAAAGTAATTGATCAATCAATTTGTTAAATGTTGTTTTTTACAAATTCATAGTTGATTTAGTTATTACAGATAGAAGTGCACACGGATGAATCAGCATCTTCAATATATCTATATTTACATCTATAGAGCCAAATAATAATAATATTACTGTTAATTCAGTTGGGGGATTGTACGAGCTAAATAAAATATATATTAACTCTTCACAAACGCTGTCGGGGAGATAAAAGTTAACATTGCTAAGACACATTCAGCATTGTTCTTCTGAAATATCTTGTGAATACTCTCTGGAGGTAGAAGCATCATCATCCTTCTATCTGTATCTCTGCCAAGAGTAATCTTGTGCAAAGGTAGACACATTTGAAGACCAACATTAGATAATCTAGGCTTTCGCCATTGTTGGGCCATCACTGCAGAGCAAAGGGGAGGCAATCCGTGACAGTAAGCCATTTCTTTGTTCTTAATTTTAGTGAAACGTACACTCCTTATTTTCGTCTCCCCCCCACCCCCCCCCCCCCCCCCCCCCCCCCCCCCCCCCCCCCACCCCCCCCCCCCCCAACCCCCCCCCTGTTGATAGAAAAAGTGGACTGCAAATGTTAACGAGAGGCCAGCAGTCACACACTGCTGAAAAAGGACATCTGACACTGGAAAAAAATCAACATAATATTTTTAACTTTAGATTAGCCTTAACGCTTTCCACCCGACGAACCGTAGGGTACTCCAAGACACGGTGCAGTATTTGGTGCAAGAACGAACCGCTGTTACGCCCGTTAAATTATAGCCAACTTTCTTGAAGTCTGCATTGTTCACTCAGGGCGATTGAATTCTTCAATTTCTTCTTTGGTCCTGGCCGCTGACTGGCAAAGAAATTAATGACCATCACGCCTAGTGGCGTCATATAGGGCAGCAACAAGCTGTCCCCACCTTGCTCAGTCGTCAGCCATCCTAAATGTGGTGCCCCCGCTCTGGTTCACAATTTTGCATTCTCTACCTACACAGCTCTCCGCCAGGTAGCTTTTGGCCGGCCCAGTTTTCGCTTTTCTTCTGAAGTCCATAGCATGGTAGTTCTGATGATGGTGTCAAAACATCTTCTGAGGATATGGCCAACCCAATTTCAGCATCGACCCGCTACGATGGTGCACACGTCTTCTTGGTGGTTCCGAGGTTGCAGTTCTTGGTTGGTGAATGTGTGGGCGACTGAGTTATCACTCCCTATTTTAGATTTTTATATCATCACTTGTATCTATTGAATATAAAGGAAACATATATTCAAACAATAAATAATAAATGGTGTCGCGAACAATTAAAGAGTGAGTTATTTTTGTGAATCTCACAAGATGGTTACATGAGTTGTTGTGAACAGTTTGTGGATGATCAAGCGGGGATATGAGAGTGTGAGTAAATGTCAAAACATGAGGCTGATAGGAGATGTGACCGTAAGGTCCACTACGTCGTTTTAGCACTAGGGTGCTGCCACTTATTAGAGTTAGTGTAAGAATACTTTAGCAAGAATTAAACACTAAGTATTTGAACGTGACTATAGTGCGTTTCAAAAAGATCGGTCGACGATTGACTTCAAATATCTCCATATTCCTTGCACTGATAAACATGATTAGTTTGCATGTGGTCTTATATTTTCAATGTCCCAAAGTTTTTATAAAATTCAATGTTGCAGGTAGTGTTCTTTTCTTGCAACGGCTAATTCCTTTGATCTTTTTTAACGAAGTAATTATTTTGTCCTGGAAGAAAATAATTTACCGTAAATGAAGGAAGTTGCATATTTTCGGCATAGGCGTATGTACAATTCGAATGTTAGAGGGGTTTGATAACTGATTACTACGTGAGGTCCTTTTTTATTTCTTCGAAATATTTGAGAGAATAATAACGCCTATTCGTTGTAAATGTTACTTTTTATACTAAAACGTGAATGGATGCATGAAGAGGTGAAAGTACTGTGTATATTAAAAATAGTAGGGAAATCGCGGAGATAAAAAGGAAATGAATTGGTTTACATATACACATAGATGGAGGAGAAAACATATAAAACATATAAGGTATTTACACATTTAGGTTCTTGTGCGTTAATTCACCGGGAAATTATTATTTTGTGCGTTTATTCACCGGGAAATTATTATTTTGTAAATTTATTACCCAAACCGATCACCGTACTCTTTCTTGACTGAAAAAGTGACATTTCACATTGTGAGCTCTACCCCCATCCCCCGCAGTGTAGAATTTTTTTTTTTTCTTAAATTTTTTTTTCTTAAACCGCTGGGTGTGGAGGGCTGGGTGGGGAGTTGGTCCCCTCCCTCACTATACACTGATCCTTGTCAATATTTACCTAATCAGAGCCGGATTAACGTAGTAGCAAATGTAGCATATGCTACGAGCCCCTTTCTTTTAGGGCCTGGCGCCAATAAATATGTACATCATTTTTTGGTCATCTTCTAATACGAGCGTTAAACCAATGATCTTGTAATGTATGCCATCTTTAGCGCCTTTTCATTTAGTGTCACGAAATTGTGAGAGAAAGAGCATAACAGGGTGACTTAGTGTGACTCTTTATTACTTTTATCTTAACTGTTTGCGGACAGAAGCAGTCATTTTCTTTGGATTTGTTGAAAATCTGTACACCTTTTCTGCTTCTACCTACCGGTGGGGTCTCCTTTCTACTGCATTATGTGCTAGTGGTACTCATTTGCCCTTTGTGAAAAGACTGTCAGATACCAGGTGGTCCGCTTGGGCAGATGCGACAAAAGCACTTTTACCCAATTCATCAATTCATAACCCTCCCCTCCCAAGGGAGCATAGGCCTTCAACAAACACATGCCAAGTCCTCCTGTCACGTGCCATCATCTCAAGTTCTTTCCACGTTCTCCTCATCATTTTCACCTCTGTTTCCAACTCTCTTCTCCATGTACTTCTTGGTCTTCCTCTGCCTCTCCTGCCCTGGGGGTTCCAGAACAAGGACTGCCTTGTAATGATATCAACAGGTTTCCTTAGTGTAAATCCGATGTATAGTGGTGAATTCCATTCCAGACTTTGTTCAACTATTATTCTCAAAGTGGCTATCTGGTCTGTACATGATCTGTTTTGTCGAAAACCTGCTTGTTCATCTCTCAGTTTCTTGTCTATGGACTCTTTTAATCTCTCAAGTATAATCCTGTTTAATACTTTTCCTGGCACTGATAGTAACATTATTCCTCTATAATTTGTGCACTCTTGTAGATTTCCCTTCTTAGGCAACTTAACCAGATATCCTTCCTTCCATTCTGCTGGTATCTCTTCCTTTTTCCAGACTTTACCAAGTAATTTATATAACATCTCTATAGCGGTGTCGATATCTGCTTTGATGGCCTCTGCTGGAATGCCATCAGGTCCAGACGCTTTTCCATCTCTTAGAAGCTTTATGGCTTTCTTTATTTCTTCCTTCGTTGGTCTTTCATCGTTAATTTGTAGCTCTTCTTCTGCTGGCTGGATGTCCGGCGGGTTTTGTGGAGCTGGTCTATTGAGAAGGTCCCCAAAATATTCTGTCCACCTCTTCATTTGCTCTTGTATATTGCTGAGCAGTTTCCCATTCTTGTCTTTTATGAGGCAACTTGTTTGCTTGTATTTCCCTGTTAGCTTCTTTGTGCTGCTATACAGTTCTCTCATATTTCCTTTGGCTGCAGCATCTTCTGCCTCTCTTGCCAACTCCTCAATATACTTCCTCGTGTCTCTTTTGATACTTCTTTTTACTTCTTTGTTTGCTTCTGTGTACACTTCTTAAACCTTGGCTTTGGGACTTCTTGTTTTGCTTGTGTTTAACTCTGCTTTCTTGTTTTTTCTGTCTTTTATCTTATTGATGGATTCTGTTGTTATCCATGCTTTTTGTTGTCTTTCCCTTTTCCCCAGTATTTCTTCACATGTCTCCTTCTATACCGTTTTGACCTGCTGCCAATAGTCTTCTGTATTCTCTACATCTTCCAGCTGTTGAAGCACTTGGAATTTGTTGGATACTGTGACCGCAAATTTGTCTCTTGTTTCTTGATTTCTTAGCTGTCCTACATTAAACTGTTGTCTATAATTTTGCATTATTGCATATCTCTTGAGTTTCATTTTTACTTTGGCTATCAGAAGATGGTTATCTGATGCCACATCTGCTCCTCTATATACCTTTACATCCTGCAATGATGATCTAAACTTCTTCTTTATGCATATATGATCGATCTGATTTTCTGTTCTATGGTGATATCCATGTTGCCTTGTGTATTCTCTTATGTGGAAACATGCTTCCTCCTGTAGCCAGTTGATTTGAAGCACAGAAGTTTGCGAATTGTTCTCCATTTTCATTCATGACTCCTAGCCCATGTTTTCCCATGACTTCTTCAAATCCGGTGTTGACTGTACCTATCTTTGCATTCATGTCACCCATCAAAATTGTGATGTCTCTTCTTTTTACTTTATCCATAATTTCCTGTAGTTTAGTATAAAATGCTTCTTTCACAGACTCTTCTTTGTCATTAGTTGGTGCATAACATTGGATGAAATTTACATGAATTTTCTTTTTAGCTGTTTTTAAAGTAGCTGTTATTATTCTGTGTCCAACAGCTTCCCATTCAATGAGTGCTTTCTGTGCTTCTTAAGATAACATAAGAGCTAGCCCTTCACTGTGGTGTGAACTTTCATCTTCATGTCCTGAGGACAGCACAAATTCACCTGTGATGAGTTTCTTAGTGTCTACCACCTTCCACTTTGTTTCACACATTCCCAGAACCTCGATTTTTTATTCCCTCATTTCTGCTGCTACTTGCGCCACTTTCCCTTGTTCGTTTAAAGTCCGAACATTCCAGGTGTCAAATCTGGAAGTTCTCCTAGAAGAAAGAAGGTTAGTCAGCAACACAGACTCCTTTCGGCTTTCTCTGTGTTGCATCATACGCCTCCCCGCGAGAGGACCTTCCCCTGTCTTGGATGGCTGTGTTTTATTTTCTTTATTTGACTTGTCCATATTTGTTGAAGTTTTTTGTGGTTTAACATTTTTTACAGGATGGGGTAACCGGCCCCATGCCCAACCCTCCTTAGTAGCTTTCTACGATATGCTTGGCAGGGGACAGTGTTACTATTATTTGCTCCCCTTTCGGGCCCCGGTAACACACGGGTGAACTTTTACACAGCTTTTCTGCAATAAAACAAGTCTTGAACCCATGCTACTACCCCTACCTGCGAAAATGCATAATTGACTAACCCGCAACCCCTACCTGCCAAATGGATTAACCCCGCGCAGGCGGGGAAAAAAAGAAACATTATTGTAAGAAAAACAATGTAAGAAAAAGGACGGTGCTCGGTTTGGGTAATAAATTTACAAAATAATAATTTCCCGGTGAATCAACGCACAAGTACCCACATTTATTCTGAGTCAGACGAGTCTAACATATTGATTACTATTCTCGGCTGAACGAACGACAGTCCATCTTTTTTCCAATTGTCATTTTCCTCTTTTAAGACATGGTCTTCACATTTACACCAATAATCTTTGTCTATCTGCGAGAGGGCGGCATATGTTAGTTCTTTCATATTGCATAGTTTGAAAGTTTTATTTTCAGCTGCCACCTGTCCTTTAACTTTTGCCCAAACGAGTTCAATTGGGTTTAAATGTGAATGATAAGGTGGCAGTCTCAAACACATATGACCATGCTGTTGAATCAACTTGTCTATATGGAATATCTTGGTCTTTTGTGATTTCTTAACAAGGGACAGTAATTCAGGTTTCAGAAATCCCTCGTTAAATGGAATGTCTTCTTTTCTGAGCCAAATCTTTATAGCATCTTTTGTACTCGAAGATGTCGGGATTTTGTCTTCTTCTGCCACAGCGTTGTGGTATGATGCGTTGTCCATTATCAGACAGGACGGTCTGTCTAGGGGCGGAAGAAGAGTATTTTCAATCCACTCTCTAAATATGTTACCGTTCATCTCGGTATGATAGTCCAGGTTGTCCGTATAATTGGAAGTGAAAATAAGTTTAAACCTAGAATACTGCAAGATACGCCTATGTACTGAAATACACAATCAGTAGAATGGTAACTGAACACACCGGAAGGGTCAATGTAATGTTCAAAACAGTGCGGCAGTGAGCTGAAACACTTAGAAAATCACGTGACATGCGTTCAAGATGTTAAATCGAAATAGCTCACAAATATGAAGGGGTAAGCCCTTTAAAATTACGGTTGGACTAGGAGGTAGACGATTTTGTATACTTTAAATAAAGAAAATTTAAAACCATAAGTTTGTTAACGAGGAAAAAAATGTCCCCCACGGGACATAGCGATCATTAGGTCATATGCAAAGTTGCAACTATTACGATCAAGTGGTTGCAGAGATATTGAATATTAAACAGCGGCAAACATTGTGAAACGCACTAAAGTTAGTTAATTAACCCTAGTCCCAAACCTAGGACAGTCATTCGTTTATGGTGTACATGAAATGACGTCATCAAAGCTTGTGTAGTAGCGATACAAGTAAAGAAACGGAAGTGATTTTTTTCAAAGGGGAGATTATGGTGAGTTGTTTTTGGCACGAGACGAGCGGCGGCTGTTTTCCCATCTAGCAGATCCCATTTATGTTTTGATTCGTATGGATTGTTGGTTTGTACACCTTTAATGAATATATTCTATGAACCAGCATGGAATGGTTAGCGAATGCAACCACTGAATAAAAGGTATTGTTTAGTTAAGACGAAGTTAGACTTACATCTTGAACACTAGTTGGAAGGTACATTGTTGACATTTGACTATCAGCAACAGAGTACTTCATTCTTAAAATCACACTGCCACACACCAACACAGACGAATCTACATCAACTGCCTGGGTTTATTACACATCTCTTCTGTAACCACCATCTCTGGCGATAGCCAGTTTACAACAGAAGCACCTCATTTCTTCACCCTGTCACAAAACGACTTTACAACAGAAGTCCTACATTTTTCCTCACCCTGTCACAGAGAAAGGCAGTGGAACGAGGGACGTTGCCGAGTGAAGCAGAAAGTGAGATGGCGAGATTATGTGGTTGTTGAAACACCAGTGTTATTTATGGTAGCAGTTGTGCTAAAGCAGATTCTCTAGAGTATTATTTGTATCATATGCATCACACTATCCATGTGTTATTGTAAAACTGTTAGTGAAGTATTAAATGTTTGGAGATTGACTCGGCAGTTATGATGTTTCATTATTACTCGTGAGTTGGAGTCCCTGTGAACATGGCCGACCTTAAAATTTGCATTGGCAGGAAAGAAAATCTAAAGCTACTGTGATGTTAACTGCTGGCCAATGAGTCTGACACGGAAGGCAAACAGCTCACTATGTTTGTGCATGTATAAAAAGTAAAGGTAAAGGAACCCGTTACACGCTCATTGAGGCATATTGGCAATATGGTGTTAGGCCCATATTATCTTGACCGTCGGCACACGAGGGGTGATGTGGTCGGCATCACACCAGCCGCCTTAACTTTCCCAGAGTTGCTTTGGTACCCATTTGGGGCTGGGTCGACCCAGGAGCCGTTTGTGATCTAAAAAATTCCCGCCTCATTTGGGGATCGAACCATAGACCACTGCGCTAGGAAGCCAGTGCACTATCCACTATGCTACCGCGGCTCCCCTATAGTATGTATGTGTGCATGTATAGGCTTATAAATATTTCATGCCCTAGTTCAGTGGGAACTACCTCGTGTCATTATTGGAGGCTCGTCCTGGATACCCACTAACCGAATAATTAATACTGTCCTACCAAGACAAAACTGTAAACTATGTGGTAACTGTAGCAACATTTGGTACCACTTGCTTTGTTTTTGAAAAAATGTGTAACGCGACACAGAGCAATACAAGGGTGAAGTTACAGCTCGGTTGGTCTTGCTTTGAAGTTGACGGTGGGCTGAAATATTTGCGTTTCGCCTAAGCCGTACAGCATTGGGAAAGTAGGAAGGAGCGAATATATGAAACATGGCCGACCTTAAAATTTGCATTGGCAGGAAAGAAAATCTAAAGCTACAAGCGCATGTTTGGTGGAAAGATATAAAAACTGAAATAATTCATATAAGGAGATAGAGAATGAGTGATTTCCAAAAGGATATTATTCAAATGTAAGTAGTTTTAAAAATAATTAATATTTTTCATAGTCATCATATCTGCTAATAGTTAACTCATGATCTTTAAAAATTTATTATAAATTCACACCTCAACGGATTTCAATAAAACTTGGAATGAATGAACGAAGCGTTCCTATTGGGAAAATGAAAGGATACATAGGAAGGAAGGAAAGATATAAGTGTGTTGTGAAAAGAAGAGAAAACAAGTACAGAAGAAGCACAGATCGTCTCAAACCAAGAGATGTAACAAAAATGTAAGTGGACTCAAGACGGTGCTTTCTCGTACGGGAGAGTCACCCAAATATAAGGACTGAGCGGCCCGTTTAAAAACACACACACAAAATCCAGACGCCAGAGTGAGAGACTGGAAGACAGTATCTGCAAGAAATGTTTTTTCACGCTGCATGCAGGGCAGATATACTTCAGCAAATACAGCATCACCATGCGCTTATTAATCCTAGAGGGTATGTAGTTTTTTTTAAAGATATATGTGTGACTAATATAATTTTTTTTCAGATTTTGTTTACGATTTGATTGTATCAGACATAATAAAAAGGGCATACAGGAAGTCAGTGACGCTAACCAGAGATAAACTCCACCGGCATTGTCAGGAAGCATAACAATTAATTAGTTAGCCAAATATATCATGGCTAGTTCTTGCCTGGAAGCTTACGACGTACCAGCAAGTACATAAGTGATTTGGCATCCATAAGTGGAAGGCAAAGGTTATATCTTACCCATGTATCATAACGTGATTTATTCATGTATTTTGTTATCGTCTGCATAGTAGACACTATCTTATCATGCTATCTCTGTAATATACTACCATGAATCGCTCATATATATACAAACACTGAAGACATGGTCGCCTCATGAACATCAGTAGTGGGTGAGCTTGTTGGAACTCCATAGCCACATACTACCTTTTGTTCCAGGTTTTATGATCGTTCCTGATGGAGCTCATGATCGAGTGTCTGATCGAGTTCGTGATCAAGTACCAACTAAAGACTTGAGGACCTTTGATCCTGCTACCTGGAGCCTAGTGGTCAAACAATCTTCAACACCTTAATTCCCCGTAGTTATAGGGCGGGCTGAAGGAACGTCTTCTTGATTACCAGTGTGTCTCAGAAACCTCGAACAGACGTGACGTAATGCAAGTTGAGTTTACGTGTACTCAATCCTACAAACACTGAGCGTTCAAAAGCGATAGTCAATGATGAGAAATGCTAGAGACTAGATAGCAAGAGATACCAAAACTACTGTGACAGACTTTATAATTTCTTTGGAAGATACACCCAAGACGTTTTACTATTATTTATTTTACTTTGTAAATATAAATAATCATACATTTTACCATCTTCCAACACCCATTTCTCATTACAAGGCTAGATAGATGTACATAATAAATTATGAAATTGTACTCATTTGACTGGTTTAATTTGTAACTGTTAAATTTTGAGTTACTTTTTCTAATTTAATTATATTATCACACAGAGTTACTGTAGCGAAAGTGGCGCAGTATACTTCTGAAGCCTAAATCTATTGTCCAGCTCAGAGAATTCACAGCCGTAACTGAATTGCGATACCAGTGTACTTCTCTGGCACTGGAACTTCATACTTTCTAGAGAGAAATTCTACTTCTTCTCTACCACCATCATCACACTAGAAAAACCTTTCGCTACAGTAACTAACAATAACTAAACACTGGGCGACCTACAACACCTAAAAGCAGCCATTGAAATCTCCATTGACGAGCCCCCAAATGTCACGAGACAATAAGTTGCTTACACGCACACCTTTGTCTCTGACAACAGCGACAATATCGCTGTTACCACTCATCTCACACAATCAGCAACGGCAACGTAGTCTAGCGGACACGTTTCCACACCGTATGTAGCAATAAATAAATGAACTCAAAGACTGTCAATCTCGACATAATATAATAACAACTACTACATGCCATATTTATGAGATACTAAAAATGCACAAGAAATTACCAATTTATCTCGACAGCCTACCTGTACTCAAATAATACTAATATCACTTCTGGGTTACGACAACTTTCAAGATCATGTATAACATCGATCTTTGCAATAGCTAAAACCACACAAACACCAGCTCTTCTACACAAGAGTAACAACGGGACACGTCCGTTCCCTTCTACAACGTCTGTCAACTCCCTTTGGACAACCCTTTCACCTTCCATACCACAGGCTAACTCTAGCCAATAATAACTACTACTTTAGACACATGTCATAACAATCACAGTTTAGCTGCTCGTACAAACATCACATGCAACTCACAAACGTTTAACTCGACTTACATTGCAATCACGTTTGCCACAACAATGTACCTAATAAACCTTGCTCACCCAGGAGCATACAACCATAGCAACTTCTCAAAATTGCATCGTGACAACTGACAAGTGACTAATAGTTGTTGTATGTGTATTTGTATGTTCAGAAACAATATAAATATAACACATTGTTAATTGTTGTTTACTTCAACAACATCAGCAGGCCACACAGGCCATCACTTCTGCTACTGTGTGAATGTTTGTGGTGGTGGGTGTGTATGTCGGGTCACTGACAAGGACAAAGTCAGTATGGTCGTGCTTACAGGTGGCCGACAGTTGTACAATCTAACAATACGCAGGTGTCATGGGTTTTCAGGTGTGTAGTATTCTGCTTTCCTCTCACCCACACAGCAGTAACGTAAGGTCATGAAATAGACCAACTAGTTAAACTTTACACAGTTTATTTACGACACAGTAACATCGCAAAGTACACGAAGGAACAGCAACATTGTCACAGGTTACTACAGGTACAAAATCCATTGCAAATAGGTTGCAGAACAGTAAATCACAGCATCTTAAAAAAAAAACCAGAGATTGGTTGCGTACACCGCAACTCACAATACAGTTCATTAGAAAAATATCTCAAATGTCCGGAGATTGGTTGCACACACCGCAACTCACAGTACAGTTCATTTCCATAGGAACAAACATCCATCAAAGGGAAAAAAGATTGCATACATCGCAATTCTTATTATATAATATGAGCCAACGTAATCCATGGCATTTGATCATATTTCCTGGAAAAAACATTCCCTTCAATAATCTATATATATTCTCTTCATTAAAATATTCTGGTCACACTAGCGAGACAAAACAACAGTCTCGAAGCCCTGCCAGATACACACTGCCCGAGATTATAGTCTCTTAGTCCAGCTCAGTGAAGTCTCTCGTGCGCGAACTCCCTGCATAACATCTAAGCTCAGCTCATCCTTATCTCCCCCCAAACTACTATTAAGAACATTCGAATAGTTTCTTTTTTTTTTTTAAACTAACACAGACTCAGTTGAGCTATGTTCCAAAATTATCGTACACAAAGTACCCAAATAAAAAATCTACTCATTACTTTAAACGTGCTTACTAACCAAAAATCAGCCCCGTACATAATAATCCCTAACACTTAACTCCTACTAAACAAATATGACTTAACATACATAAAATGGCCAAAAAAATTTACGTCACTAGACACAGCAACTCTTGCGGCTCTCTATGAGGTCACGTGTTGAACTGCTCAGATTTCACGTTGTGTTATTTCATTTTTTTTTCCCGGGAGGGTGCGGTAATGTTACGCACAAATAATTACTTTTTCCAAAGTCTTTGTATGATCATTTTTCGTATGTATGATCATTTTTTGACTGAAGTGTGTATTATGTTTTTTACAGTCAAAGGGACATAACCCGAGTTATCGAGACTACAATTTTTTAGGAGTTTACTTTCTCTTGTATAGAGACACGTTCGGTCTATAATTTCTTGAACGAAGCGTGACCATATCTCCTTATTTGGTAGTATCAGTCAACTGTTGTAGATGTCTGAAACCTTTCTTAACGCTTCTGTTCATGACCATAAAAGGCGCGACTGTGTAAGACTTTTATCTCGAATGTTCTTAGAATCGTCTTATTGTGAACGGCGACTCAGAGATTGTCGTTCTGCGCATGTCTCGACTTGGAGTTCGTTTGTTGTTCCGCCCAGCTCGGGGCAGTTAAGAAATGGTCTGAGTAGCGAGCAGACGCAACCTGCGTCTTGTGATTTTCTGAGGGAAATACATTGTCTTTGTGAGTTAGTTAGCTAACTAGACTATTTCCCAGTATTATTCAAGCCTGCCTGGAGGCATATGTTTGTGGTTGATTTTCCGAAATAAGGTAATTCCTCTTGTATCGAACTTTATGCTATCATCTAGAGGTTCGTCATTTTGTCGCCTTTTGCTCGCCTGTGTGATTCAAAATGGAGAGGTACTTTGACTAGGATTAAGTCACCGGTATCTTTATACCTGAACTAGTTATATATATATATATATATATATGGGTCGCTCTAGACCAGCAAGACTATTGTCTGTGTTCCAGGATTCGTTATATCAGAGATCACGTCCAAGTCAGATGGTTAGACTTAGGAAGGTTATAAAGGTCGAGCTGACCTGTAATCCATGTATGCTATTCACGTGCAGACAGTAAACGGACTTATTGTATACATCTGATCTGCTAGCATCAGGAAGGGATTATTTATTATTGTCTATGAACATTGAAGATCTGCAGCTGACACTGTGGCAGAATTTATATATATTATTTATACAGCTTCACGAACTAGAACTCTATGATTTTGAATGCTGCATTCGTTATACTATGCTGATGATGACATAAATATCATGACTGTTTTGTGGCGTGCAATAAATGGTATAAACCTACAGCGAAGTTACCATTTCTATGACTCTACACGTCATGTTGCCTGTGGTGTACCCTGTGAACTGTTCTACTGCAACACACACAGCAACATTCTAAATCAGAGAAGACACCTACATCTTGCACTTTAATACCAGGTGTCGATAGGGGTGGCAAGTTATCATTTCAGCTCCAAATCCACCTTTATCAGTTAGCGTACCACAGCATTTTATTTATAAAGTAATCGTTAATTCATTTTATTTGACGTTTGTTTCGTAGAAAGTAGTAGGATATGTGTAAAGATATAAAAATAAAATAATGGGAAGTGACTTTTTAATTCACCGTACACATAGAGTCAACTTATTTGTTGTAAATAAGACACTGAAGACTAAACTATTCTTCATCAAATCTACAGCCGTTATGTAAATATGTAAGTCACCGACAGAACATTGTGGGGCATAATTATATTGTGCATTTTTTCTGCGAAATGTTCTATGCAGCAACTCAAAAAATTGGCATGGGGAGAAGTGAAAAAAAGCTAATGGACTAAAATTCGACTAATTAATTAAAAGCTGCTTTCCCATAATGTGTTCTGTAAATTGAAAGATAAATGTTTTACAGATTTTTTTTTTTTTTACAATCTTGTATTGGTACGTAATGAAAAAAAAAATTCACAAGATACATTCTATTACTCCGTCTCCGAATAATTATTTAATACTTTGAGCGAATAAAGCAGCCGAGTTACTGCTAACGTAACGAACTCCATTCTTAAATACGCGAGATACTTATTCATACTCACCCGAAATACAAATGGTGAAAATTCAAGAAATTGTGTTCAAAATCAGTGTTCACTGCTGTTGTCAAGCAAAACTAGTTGTAAAGCAAAACCTGTTGTCAAGCAAAACCTGTTAAAAAAAATGACTGATGTTTTTGGTGCCTGGGATGTGTCGCAGATATATTTGATAGTGGACTCCAATCGACGTTGAATGAGAATTCAATTGTCGCATAAAGAGTTTTGTATAGTAAGGAAGATGTGTAGAAAGCACATAGACCTTTAGACACTAGTTTTCACAGAGGTGAGCTAGTGTTGAGGGAAAGAGTTAACAGAAGGGCACAGGTTGGTGTCAGTGATTCTCTCACCTTTTAGACTGCCAACTCATGTATTTTTCTGGCGACGACTAACTGTTTCTTACTCTAATCTTTTTGAAGATGAACTAGTAGTAACAAGTAATACAAAGAGGGTTGAGAATGTTTTTCTGAACAGAACATACAATCTACTAAGTCAAACTCAGAATGATGGTGAGTTACAGAATGTACATAATTACTTTAATTACAGTAGAAAAATAAAATCAATGTTGTCATATACTTTGAAAAAAAAAGAAATACTAGGAAATTTAGAACTGTCAGTGTCTTTGGTTCAGATAAGAAGTAAGAGGCTATTTTCCTCACTGACGAAAGTTTATTCCTACGGCTATTTCTTGGAAAAGTGAATTCTGATTTTGGTCTGGGTTTTAAGTAGACTTATTTGCTTGGACTTCTCCTGGGCGTCTCAGTAGGTAGGGATTACCAACTGGAGAATTTGATTCAGTGGGGCTACAGTCCAAGAGATGACTAGGCTGTTCGTTCACCTGGTTGTGAAGTTGAATTATGATGTTCAGGTGCTGACGAGGTGTTGTCTGCTTAAATCGGTAGACTGCTCATATGCTATAGACTGCTCATATGCTATAGACTGCTCAGGGTTGCTGACTTGTGATCACCGCTAGGTTTTGAGACGTAAGCACTAGTTCTCTCTGTAGCATAGAGCAACTAGGCGGTTTACTCGCAACAATTTACAGCAATCAAAATCCAGAAACTGGCTAGGATTCTGCAACTGGGCGCTCAGGACTTTATCACAGCTGTAGAAATAGAACTTTAGTAGCGTTTACTCTCAATCACATATACTTGTATGTATGAGGTATGTTGAGGCTTCTCTTCTATAACTTATAAGTGTGCGTTGTCTCCCTACGGTTAATCAGCAAGTCATCTTAAAACTCAGCATTCGTTCGCATGAAGTTAAAACATTTCCTGATTCCCACGCCAAGAGTTAATTATTTCCCGTCTCATGCTAAGGCACGTACCAAGATTTATTGTGGCGGTTTTCAGTTGACCACTGAACACCGAAATATGATACTCTGGGAACCACTGTCGATTCGACTAAGCGAATAAATCGTATAGACATCCTTAAAGAAATGCTTTTAAGTGCCTTTGTAGAAGAAGAAAGAATTTGGATCGAATGACAGGACTATTAGTAAAGACTTGAAAAACAGCTAAAGAAACGATCGCAGGTGCAAATATTTCCGTAGAGAAAACAGACAAAATGTGAAGGAAAAGAAAAGTAAGGAATTTTAAAATAATCTAGACAAAATCTTCGAGCACTCTGTGACAGGATGTACAGAGTAAAAGCGTACTAAAAAAAAAGAAGTTTAACAAAAATGTTACACTCTACCACTGCGTCTGGTCTCCTTGCAGGAAACCTGCAAAACATTTATGCTGTCCTGCAGAGGTGGTTTCTGAAGCAACTTGTTTTACACGATGAGGTTGCCAGCCGTATGCACAACTTTGTAGTAGTAGCCTCTAACGAAATGCTTAAAGAAGCAGAAGTCCCTTCTTTATTTTGATTCATCAGAGACTCCCTGCATATTCGAGAGGAAAGTAAACGTACTGGACAGATCTAGAGAACACCACTTTAAAATGTAGAATCATACGTGTACCTTGGCAGCAATATAGACAGACAATGATATGAAAATAAGAATGGGACCGAAGACGCAGCAAACGAGATGAAAGCAGTCCGCGACTCATAGCTTGACTGCTTGCGTCAGGGTCAGCGAACCAGAGCTGACCAAGACCTATTCCACCTCCAAGTGGTGGTCCTGGAAACAGGCTACATCACTGCAGTCTGGCCAAGAGCGTAGGGATCGAAGAGGGAAAGCAAACCCGGTCCCAAAAATGCCATGCTGAAAACGGATGTGTTGGGCCGAAAGGCGCAAAAATCGCAGATCCGCTGTAAACGGCGACACAACGTAACAAACGTCCTTTCCATGACGAACGCAGAATAAGAAGAAGAAAGAAGAAGAAAATAAGAAAACAAAAGGCTAGAATAGCTTTCATTGAAGTGGAAAATATATGAAGATAAAAAGAAATCATGTCCAACAAAAAAATCTGAATTTTCAGTTCAAATGTGAAGTCAGTCCTATTGTATGGCTCTGTCAAGTCAGTCCTATTGTATGGCTCTGTCAAGTCAGTCCTATTGTATGGCTCTGTCAAGTCAGTCCTATTGTATGGCTCTGAAACATCAAGAACAAAAAAAAAAAAAACCCTAGATAACAACAACAACAACCAAGAAATGACAGACTTTCATAAAATGGGTACTTGCGTAGAACAGAAGGATTCAAATGGTATGACAAGATCACTAATGTGGATCTGATGACACGAACAATACAAGCACCTGTAGAAGCACCTGTAGAAGCACCTGTAGCACAAGAGATGAGAAGAACACGCTGGAGATGGATAGGACACATATTGAGAAAACCTGTTGATAGCCTTACAATGCAGTCGTTTTTCTGGAATCACCAGGGAAAGAGAGCTAGAGGAAGAGCAAAGAACACATGGAGAATAGAACTAGGGACAGACATGAAGGGGATGAAGAAGGCAGGGACAAACCTAAAGCTGATGGCACCGGACAGGAATACTTGGCACCGGACAGGAATACTTGGCACCGGAGAGGAATACTTGGCACCGGACAGGAATACTTGGCATACGTTTGTTGGAGGCTTATGCTCCTTGGGGAGATCACAGGCGATGATGATAAAATAAAATGCTATTTGGAATACTGTATCAAATTTAATTTGCTGGGGAGGTTATGATGTTATACCTAAAAGGAAAGAAATCTGTGTCTGTGTTAACTGTGTGAGGTCAAGCACATGTAGGCCCCTGACTCTAAAAGATGATGATGAGGTATTTGCTGGGAACCTAACGCTACCTCCCTAGATCTCCCACGGTCACTATTTTGGCTCCAGTGTCTGGTGTATGATGTACCTAATGTCTAGGGGAGAAATGAAAATGATGGTACATAAACACAAAACACTTTAACTCACTATAAGGAAATGAATAAAACAGCGGTTAAGTTTTTTTTTTTTTTAATTGAATATTTTCCTTTTACAATTTAATCTGCCTGCCCCGCCATCTCTTTTGGACAGGTCTTTGAAAATGAGGAAAAGATAGTTTACATAAAAAGATTAACTGAAATGTGTGGACACTTTGTCCGATAAGTATAATGTCACTCTATCTCTCCTGTTGGTGTATTCACAGATTACAACTTTATTATCTAATAGTGTTTGTCATTTGTTTGGAGGGGCTGTAGTTTCATCACGCCCCCTAAACTTCTGGGTATGATTGGAAATACCAAAGTTTATTGTAACTGAAGTGTCAGATATACCCAGATGCTAACACATCACCTGGGATTCTTTGTAGAAGGATAATTCAGTATGTCGTTGCAGAAAATATAGATATCTCAACACGCACAAGCTCCTCCAGCTATCTGCTGACAGCATAAACGTTTTACCGGAGACTTGTTGGCGTTACACTCACTCATCAGGTTTCCTGTCACCGGCTGGTAACAGGAAATAAAACCTCTGCAATAAAAAGACACCCTGGTGTAGAGTAGCTGTGTTATATGTCTGGCCACTACTGTAGAATACATACACACTTCTGTAGAATAAACGTGTTGTTGTGTATTGGCCACTGTTGAATGCCTGGATGCGGATGTTATGTTTTGGGTCATGCACTGATCATTACTGAAGAAAGTCTTCTTCAGTTACCTCTGCATCATCGAATGAACCTGTCATGTTGACATTGAGTGGGAGTGTCAAGTAACGCGAATGGTGTAGTAGTTCGATGTAACAGACCCCTTGATAATAACTCTCACACACTCTCATGTAATGCAATGACGACTTGAACTGCCGCTGACATTTCAATAGTTTAATGAAGGCACGCAAACTGGACAGCACGGATACAGTCATGGGTACATGTTGACATAAATTCATTGGTTATTTGAATCGTGGATGATACATTCATGTAGTAGTGAAATATCATTCAACCCAAGGTAGCATTCACTGTTCTGGTAACTAATCGCCGTATCCTTTACTGACTGAACGCGTCAATGAGGATCGGTAAACATACAAAAGTCATTGGCCGAACCTTCATTTCATGGCTAAGTTCTTAAGCTGAAATATGTCCAATGTTTGTATAATAATCATAAACCACGATAGTGGGTTTTCACCTCATAACAAGATCTCGATACCACTGCCCGATAGTAGGATACATAATCTGTTCTCTTGACAGTGATCAAAAATATGATGACAGGAATATAACATGGCCGCCTTCCTGAGTTGTCGCTCACTCACTCGTAGGAAGGTAGATATAAGCCAAAGTTAATTTAGAATGTGCATATAAATCATTTCATAAAGTTTTCCATAAAGCTCTACAGTAATCAAGTTACTTCATGTAGACATAACTGCTGTAGGAAAGCCTGTCATCTTCGTCGATACAAAACACGACCCTAGCGATACGAAGCACAATGTTCCATCTAGGTCTAACCGACTCGAGATCATCAAAAATAGGGTATGGCATAACTGGAGTCCGAATCACACATATGAGGAGGATCTCTGACAAATAGACTTTTGCAGAGACATAAACTTCTCCTGGAAAAACATCTATGAATCACTGTTAAACCTAAACAGTGCCAGCCCTGGAAAAAGCACTCAGCCATTCTTGACGACATTTTCGGAACTCTCCACAACCCAGAAGGACTACGAAAACCTGCGCTAGATTCCGCCAGAAAGAATATAGTCCGACCTGAACATACAAAGGTATACAATATACGACTGAATCTTCCTGCATTAGACAAGTAGTACACATTAATTCAGGCCATAAACATAACAAGCAAAATTAATCTATTTTCTGGCCCGAACAAATAAGAACGGACATGAATACAATATCCATGCGCCGAATCAATATCAAGAAAGATCACTCATATAATCAAAAGTGTAAATCAATCATGAATTATCTAGCTTTACCAGAGGAAGCATTTTCATACACAAATGAATGCAAGTATATATTTTCCATATTAAATAGCCATATCGTATTTCTGTAATATGTGCGTCAAAATATGCACGCAACAGATTACCACACCCCTCGGGAAAAAAATGGTACATTTTTAAAAAAAAATACATCCAGGAGCAACATACAATAGGCTCACAACGCACCAATAACAATGCGCAGATGATAAGCATTGAGAATATATTTCATGAACTTAGAGAAAGTATTTCTCTAAGTATAAATATTTCCAGAGAGGTGTCACCAACGCATACTACAATACTGGCAATGCCACACTTTCTACATCAGTTTATACATAAATTTCATCTTAGATATCTTAACATCATGATCATCAAAGACGGAAAAAACATTGAAAGATCAGCGGTGAATAAACATCAATGAACCGCTAAGTAGTGTTACAATCAATATATGATATATTACATATTTGTACACATTTCAACATAGGAACAACTGTAGCAAAGTTAGGCATATAATTTAACAGTTATGAATCATGTGGGCATCTAGACAAAATATCTGCCATCACATTTTCTGACCCACGGATAGCTCGCACCGAAAAATGAAACGGCTGCAGAGCAATCGCGTATCGCGTTGATCTCGCGCTCTTCAGATTTTTACTCTGAATAGCCGTAAGAGCTTTCTGGTCAGTTTCCACAATGAAATGCGCGCCAAGAAGAAATCTTTGAAGTTTAAGGATTGACCAAACCATAGCCAATAATTCACGGTCTAGGACCGAGTAATTCTTCTCTGCGGCATTTAATTTTCGAGAAATATACATCACAGGATGCAGAGTTCCAGAGTACTCTTGCATTAGTGCTGCTCCAATCCCTGTGGATGAAGCGTCACTACGAAGAATAAATGTCTTATCCTTAGAAGGCAATACTAGGATAGGTGAAGTAGAAAACATAGTTTTAACCTTATCCAAAGAGGATTGACATTCTTGAGTCCAATGGACTACATTAGGAGACCCTTTCTTTAGCAAGGAAGAAAGAGGTGACATAATGGAGGACAGATTCGGAATGAATCGTCCATAAAATTGTATTAGACCTAAGAGACTTCGCACTTGCTTTTTAGTCTTAGGAATAGAAATGTTAAGTATCTTACTTGTATTATGGTCTTCTGTTTTTAGGAACCCATGACCAACACGGTGACCTAAGAAAGATATTTCGCTAAAACCAATACACGCTTTCGATGGTTTCGCTGTCAGGTTATGCTCGCGTAAGATAGACAATAGTTCATTTATCCCATTATAGTGATCGTTCCAAGTATCACTGAAAAGACAGATGTCATCAAGATATGTAATGACATCTGAGCGATGAGATAGGATTCGACGCATCATGTGTACGAATGTTGCAGGGGCGTTCATTAGGCCGAAAGGCATGAAATTCCATTGGAATAGACCCCTAGGCGTCGAAAAAGCAGTAAACGGTTTGGCGTGTTCGGATAGTGGAACTTGCCAATATCCCTTAGACAAATCGAGTTTAGTAAAGAAATGAGAATTCGATAGTCTGGTAAGTAGCTCTTCAAGTAAAGGCATAGGTTCAGCATCAAATTTCGTCACTTGGTCCAATTTGCGATAATCAACGCAAAGACGTATGTTGTTGTCTTTTTTTCGCACGATAACCATCGGTGAAGAATATGCTGATGTGGATGGTTCAATTATTTCCAAATCTATCATTTCATCCAACTCTTTTTCTACTTGTGCTTGAAAATGTATCGGGATAGAATACGGTCTGACCCTTATAGGATTATGGTCAGTAAGAATAATGTCATGTTGAATGACATCAGTTTGACCAGGAATGTCAGTAAGGACATCCTGAAATTGTTGTAACATAGCAGAAACTTGTTTCTGTTCTCCTGGAGATAATTCGGGAGAAATCGCAACATCTTTCCATGATTCATTAGTGTGAAGCGGAATCATTGGAAAAGGTAGATTTACATCCGAGAAACTCGTTTCCTCATCCTGTATTACTGACAGTGATGAGTAATGTCCATGTTGGACTGGAAAATCGTCCGTTGCCTGGAAAACAGGTTGTAAATAATCCGGACGTTCATGGAATTCCGTGAGCATGTTGATGTGGAAGGTTTTATGCTTCCCGTCAATATCGACGATATAGTCAACATCGGAAACTTTTGATATTATATCGTACGGACCTTTCCAAGAAATAAGGAGTCTGTTTTCTCTACAAGGTAGCAGGACCAATACTTTGTCACCTGGACAGAGTTGTCGCAAGCGTCTGGTCTTATTGGCAAATTGCCTTGCCTTCTGTTTCGCAAATTCAGAAGAAGCAGTTGCCAATTTGCATGCTTCGATAATCTTATGTCTAAGTGCAATGACGTATTCGTACGAGGATTTTGTGTCATCGACAATATTATCAGCAGTTATGAAATCATGAAGTAAAGACATAGGACCTCGCGGTTTCGCGCTGAAGACAAGTTCAAAAGGAGAAAATCCTGTATGCTCGTTGGCGACCTCTTTATATGCAAAGAGAACCGCGGGTAAAACCCTGTCCCTATCCTGAGGATGATCCTCAGTTATCTTACCTAGTAGGTTTTTCAGAGTTCTATTTAGACGTTCTACCATCCCATTGGACATAGGATGATAAATACTACTCAGAGATCTCTCCATCTTTAGAGTCGACATCACTTGAGCCATGGTATCCGATATGAGTTGGGTACCATGGTCTGATAATATTTCTACTGGAAATCCCAGACGAGAAAATATTAACCAAAGTGCATCTGCAATATCAGCAGTAGTTATGCTCTTTAGAGGAACAGCCTCTGGCCAACGTGTGCACATATCCACACACGTCAAAATAAATTGGTGTCCTCCAGCAGACTTTATCTTAAATGGACCAATGATGTCTATCGCCATTTTTTGAAATGGTCGAATGGGAATGTCTGCAGCCTGAATAGGTGCAGCATGGCGTGGACCTCTGGATTTAACCTCTTGACATACTTTACAAGATCGACATAAGATTCGTATGTCCTTATTCACAGCAGGCCAAAAGAAAGATGCAAGAACTCTAGATTTAGTACGGGAAAAACCCATATGTCCAGCACACTGAGAATCATGAGCGTGCTGTAAGATTTTAACTCTCATATTTTTGGGCACAAGAATTTGAGAATGAATGGATTTAGCGGAGTCTTGTACCATACGTACAAGTACGCCATTCCTCATCGTAATCCAAGATTTACGATTCGTGTCCTTATTCGGATCACCTTTTTTGCTAGAGTAAAGAATTTCTTTAGAGTAGGATCATCTTCCTGCTGTTTTATAAAGGAAACATGCGAAATCTCCAAGAGATCACCTTGGTTCTGGTCATCATTATCTCCAGAAGGCGAAGATTGCGGCATGTTTAGAGCTTGAGCTCTAGTGACTACCGCATTTGCAGTATGCATATTATCACTTTCCCACTCGGCAATTTGTTGCGGAGTGCATTCTTTCGCACCATGAATGCGACCGACGATAAGATCAGCGATCGGATTCGGCAGAAGACATGCGTGCACATCTCCTGTAAAGAAGGGAGTAGAAATGTTGATAATGGCAGTGGAGTACTTCTCTAATGTGCCACCAAATGTTATGCATTTGATTTTTTTTGCCAGTGGCTCGAGAAGGATCTATAAGTGACTGCCTCACTCCAATGGTTGTGCACCCGGAATCGAAAAGAATTGAGACCGGAGTACCTTCTACTAGACCTCTATTCAAGACAAGAGCACCTCTTCCATCATGCGCGACTGACGCAGGAAGAGCAGGAAGAGGATGACCACAGCTTAAAGTCGAAACTGTGGTTGGCTCGAATAATGTTTTGCATTGGGAACACTGAAATGCTCTGTCAAAATCGAAAGCAGAACATCCCACATTATTAGAGTCTTTCTTATCATTGGTTTGCTTACCGGCTTCATGAAACTCTTGTTGTGCAGAGTTAGCCTGGTCATGAGATTTACCCTGTCTTTTGTGTTGTGATCTACCTCGGTTATAATTGCCTCTGTAATTATTATTACCTCTGTTATAACCCCTATTGGGGTTTGAATCACCATATTCATGATCATAATCATCATGCTCATTATAATGAGTATCCCTGTAATGTTGGTTTTGTTGTTTCCATGAAGAACTTGGGTAGTTCCTATAGTTACTCCCTTTTCGGAAATTTCTAAAATTATGGGCACCCCTCGCGTATCGAGGACTGTCAGCCCGATTCCAGTTCTTCGAAGAAGAACCCTGATTTGAGTGGTTACCTTGGTTTTGATACTTATTCCAATTAACCTTTTTATCAAATTTATTTTGAGCTCCTTGGAATTTGTGTGAGTAATTATGATTATATTCTGTTGCTGAAGCAACTGGAATACCCTCTTTAATGTTAGTGTTACTAAGAATCATGTCAGGGTGTGCCGTGGCATACTGGTCACAATATTCTTCCATTTGTTTTAATGTACTGGGTTTACGCTCATGTAAGAACTCTAGGAATGGTTTATTTACCGCAGACATGACCTTGTCTCTTAGCAATAAATCCGTAAGACCATCAAATGTTTTCTCTATTTTGGATAATTCAATCCATCGTGAGAGTGTAAGTCGTGCTTTTGAAATGAAATCTGAGAATTCTACACCTACCTCAGGTCTCATTGCTTTAAAAAAAAAAGACGATAACCTTCTTCTGACAGCTGATACCATACTGGCCACCACTGTAGAGTAGCTGTGTTATATGTCTGGCCACTACTGTAGAATACATACACACTTCTGTAGAATAAACGTGTTGTTGTGTATTGGCCACTGTTGAATGCCTGGATGCGGATGTTATGTTTTGGGTCATGCACTGATCATTACTGAAGAAAGTCTTCTTCATTTACCTCTGCATCATCGAATGAACCTGTCATGTTGACATTGAGTGGGAGTGTCAAGTAACGCGAATGGTGTAGTAGTTCGGTGTAACAGACCACTTGATAATAACTCTCACACACTCTCATGTAATGCAATGACGACTTGAACTGCCGCTGACATTTCAATAGTTTAATGAAGGCACGCAAACTGGACAGCACGGATACAGTCATGGGTACATGTTGACATAAATTCATTGGTTATTTGAATCGTGGATGATACATTCATGTAGTAGTGAAATATCATTCAACCCAAGGTAGCATTCACTGTTCTGGTAACTAATCGCCGTATCCTTTATTGACTGAACGCGTCAATGAGGATCGGTAAACATACAAAAGTCATTGGCCGAACCTTCATTTCATGGCTAAGTTCTTAAGCTGAAATATGTCCAATGTTTGTATAATAATCATAAACCACGATAGTGGGTTTTCACCTCATAACAAGATCTCGATACCACTGCCCGATAGTAGGATACATAATCTGTTCTCTTGACAGTAATCAAAAATATGATGACAGGAATATAACATGGCCGCCTTCCTGAGTTGTCGCTCACTCACTCGTAGGAAGGTAGATATAAGCCAAAGTTAATTTAGAATGTGCATATAAATAATTTCATAAAGTTTTCCATACAGCTCTACAGTAATCAAGTTACTTCATGTAGACATAACTGCTGTAGGAAAGCCTGTCATCTTCGTCGATACAAAACACGACCCTAGCGATACGAAGCACAATGTTCCATCTAGGTCTAACCGACTCGAGATCATCAAAAATAGGGTCTGGCATATCTGGAGTCCGAATCACACATATGAAGAGGATCTCTGACAAATAGACTCTTGCAGAGACATAAACGTTTCCTGGAAAAACATCTATGAATCACTGTTAAACCTTAAACAGTGCAAGCCCTGGAAAAAGCACTCAGCCATTCTTGACGACATTATCGGAACTCTCCACAACCCAGAAGGACTACGAAAACCTGCGCTAGATTCCGCCAGAAAGAATATAGTCCGACCTGAACATACAAAGGTATACAATATACGACTGAATCTTCCTGCATTAGACAAGTAGTACACATGAATTCAGGCCATAAACATAACTAAAAATTAATCTATTTTCTGGCCCGAACAAATAAGAACGGACATGAATACAATATCCATGCGCCGAATCAATATCAAGAAAGATCACTCATATAATCAAAAGTGTAAATCAATCATGAATTATCTAGCTTTACCAGAGGAAGCATTTTCATACACAAATGAATGCAAGTATATATTTTCCATATTAAATAGGTGGTACGGGTAAATTTTAGAGAATATTATTATTACTTCAGGAACCGTCCTCCCGACGTCCTGTGGTAAGAGTGCATTAGACTTAAGGCTTGACACTTTTTATTACAGTGGCCTGCTGAATACCCTCCAGGGTTCTCCTTGTATATTCCATTTGAGGAATTATAATATATATTTAAAATATGGCCAGTCACACACAATCTCCCTGGCCCGCACCACAGGTACTCAGTAACAAGGCCTAACTTCTTGGCACAATTCATACATTTAATGACACAGTACTCCACATTGAGTATGGTATGACATCGTAGCTTTTACTAGCACATGTCTCTACTGTCCTTGATTCTGATAATCTCAGTTTTAATGGAACAGTCAACTTACGTGCCCAAGAATTCCATACACACTGCTAAGACTAATCTGACATTATACCGTTAATGAAAGCATAAGGCAGTGATGGTAATCGATCTTGCAGGTGCAATATAAAGATGCCCAAAGGCAATTAACACATTCTAAAATCAGGTCCTACTGGACACATTCCATGCATACTGGTCAAACGACACAAGCAGACTTCCGGTTAGAGACGCTAGCTTGTCCCAAATCAAAACTCACGTCTGCTATCAATTTAGAGCAGGAGTCAAGACGTCACTTCCTGCAACCACGGGATACCGTGTGTAAACAATATATATCAGGAAGTGATCGAATACAAAAACATGATATGATATTTACTCATATCATTTACTCCCCCCCCCCTCCTGGATTAAAATAATGAAAAGGAACTTTTCATTATTTTCATAGTACAATCTTACAAGGTCACTGGAGAAACCATATGACAATATCCAAATACTCAACTGTCATCATTATGATAGCACCTAGTGGCGTGCTCCATAATCGACAATTTAACACACAAGGTGTGGTATTTAGTAATAACATAACCAAACCCATTATCGTTAGCAGACGCTCTTTTGACACAAATGTGAGGTAACTACATTAATTAGAAGGCAGTGAAGAAAAGTCAATATGTCAGTCATGGCACTCACACAGCATACCATGTCAACAAACGCCCTAAGTCATGTCGGTATGTAAGTCTACCTATCTATCAAATGAAATGCGTAATAAGCAATCAAAGACAGAATAGAACATATGAGGCAGACAAGTTAAAATATCAGTGGTGACTGTGACAATATGTCAAAATAGTTATTAATATTTGTATGTATGCAATGTCATGTGGTGAATGACAATGTTAATGAGATGTCATATGAAGATATATTACTTAATATCTACACATATGAAGGATATAGGTTATACTAAGTGTAAGCACCAATGTAATTCAATTCACATAGTGATACCTTAATGAACCAATGTAATATCACTAGGGTTATTAAAACTGGTCATGTTAGACCATACAAAGTTCTTCCTGTAGAAGCATTTAAAAGAATTAAAGTTTCAGTAAGTCACTAGTTCGCACATCATTGTTATTGATTTCCAGTTAAGTATTTATGCCGGAAAGAAATAGTTCATTGAAAAAAATCCATTTCCCATCTATGTCGGTTGTCGATGTTTGTCTTCCATGCAATAGCATATACAGCACAGATACTATTCTTCATTCTGTACTTGAGAATTTTATAAGTATATGTTGAAATATAATTTCTTTGTTATGTCCCTTTTTGAACTTTGTAGTCAGTAATTTTAGTTACTTCCCTTTTTACTCAACGTTTGAGACAGTTAATTAGTGCAAAACATTTTGGAAATTGCAGCAAAGTATCTGAATTGTACCGACTTGGATTGTCATACTGCCAAAAGTCATTGTACAACGTGTATGAAGTAGCGAAGTATTGTTCTTGAGCAATTGCATTAGACATCATATGACGAACGCTTGAATATATATCTTGATTTAGGATGGACAGCAATTCATCATCATCATGTTGCCTGGCATAGTGTCTCTAGTTTTTCAACCGGTATAAGTGCATGACGAAGCAATGTGGCTGTAATATCTAAAGTATGCACTATATGAGTTAAAAGAAGGCATGTGCCTTAGTTCATGATGCTACCTTTTTGCGAAATAATTCCTGACTTGTCCCAAAGGAAGTAGTGTTATTATTGAGCATCAAAGTTGGATTGAAGCAGCATTTGCGGAGACAACTGGCGATAGCGGATGCTTCACGCATCTGGATAGAACATCGGCCATCACGTTCACCTTTCCTGCGATGGGTTTAATCTGGTAATTATAAGGTTGAAGGGCCAGTGAGACACGCGCTGCTTTAGCATTCTTGAATCTCGCTGTTTTCAGGTAAGAAAGTGCTCTTTGGTCCGTCTCGAGTGTGAAACTTGCACCAAGCAGGTAGCGCTGCAGTTTAGAGAAGCAGAACACCAGAGCCAGTAGCTCTCTCTCAATGACCGGGTAACGCTGCTCCGTCGGCGTTAGCTTCCTGCTAACATAAAGTGTTGGATGCAAACAGCCCTTCCATTCTTGCAACAGCGAACCTCCAATGGACGTTTTTGAAGCGTCGACTGTAAGAGTAAAATGTTTAGAAGGATCAGGCAATCTCAATATAGGCAACTTGGAAAACAGACATTTTAATCTATTCAAAGTTACATGACCCTCTCGACTAAAAACAAACCTATTTGGTGACTCTTTCTTTACCAGTGATGACAACACGGACGTATACTCTGAAAAATTAGGGATAAACTTGCGATAAAAGTTTAGGAGCCCCAGAATACTTCTAACCTGTTTTTTGGTCTTAGGTATATCAAGGTTTAGAATCCTAGAGATAGTAGTATCCTCTGTTTTCAAAAAACCTCCTCCTACTTTATAACCTAAAAATGAAATCTCCTGAAATCCAATTTTAGTCTTAGATGGACGTGCAGATAAATTATGACGACGTAGAGTGGTAAGTAAGGATTGAATACCCTCCAAATGTTCATCCCATGATTGATGAAACAGACAAATGTCGTCAATGTAAGTAATTAGGTCGTCTCTGTCAGAGAAGAGTCGTCTAATCATGCGAACGAAGGTCGCAGGTGCGTTTACTAAACCAAAGGACATATAATTGAATTGAAAGAGTCCTAATGGGGTAGCATATGCAGTATTAAGCTTGGATCGTTCCGTTAATGGCACTTGGAAATAGCCTTTAGATAGATCAAATTTAAAGAAAAATGTAGCCGTAGCTAGTCTATCCAATAAAGACTCCAACACGGGAAGTGGTTCCGCGTCGTGGATGGTGACCGAATTTAGACGTCTAAAATCTATGCATATACGTATAGATTTGTCTTTTTTCCGGATCAAAACCATCGGAAAACTATAAGGGAAATGAGATGGAGAAATGACATTTAATTTCACCATCTGCTCTAGTTCCTCCTTAACTTGACATTGTAAATGTATAGGAATAGGGTAAGGTTTCAACTTAATTGGTTGAAAGTCTGTCAGAATAATATCATGTTCGATGATATCAGTGTGTCCTGGGACATCAGTAAGGACATCAGCAAAAGAACGTAAGATTGAAGTAACCTGTTCTTTCTGGAAAGAAGATAGAGTTGGCGATATATCAACATCTTTCCAACTTTCAGTAGCCAAGTAGTGAAGACTAGGTAATACTAATAGTGAGTCATTACCATCAGTCAAATCAGAATTTTCTTCCTGTATGACAGCTAAAGACGAATGACGACAGACAGATTGATCAAGAGCTTCAAAGACTGGTCTTAGATATGGTGGACGTGTATGAAACTGCTGTAACATATTGATATGAAAAGTTTTCTTTTCATTCTACTGAGACAATATAATCAACATCAGACAGTTTCTCCACAATCCTGTAAGGTCCTCTCCATGAGACTAATAATTTGTTATCTCTCCTGGGTAATAATACGTAAGCTTCATCGCCAGGCCAAAGTTGGCGTAATTTGCGGTTTTGGTTAATAAATAACCTCGCCCTAAGCTTTGCCTTTTCAGATAAACCTACTGCTATTTGGCATGCGTCTATTATTTTTTTCCTCAAATTGACCACATACTGATATGAGGTCTGAACCTCCTTGTTCATCTCCGCACCAATTAAAAGTTGTTTTAATATAGACATTAGGCCTCGTGGTCTGGCGCCAAAAACCAATTCGAATGGACTAAAGCATGTATGTTCATTTTTTATCTCTCGATACGCAAATAAAATAGCTGGCAGGACTCTGTCCCAATTTTGAGGATATTTAATTGTAACCTTATGTAGCATTTGTTTTAAGGATCTGTTGAGGACTTCTATTTTCCCGTTAGACTGAGGATGGTATATTGAACTAAGGGATCTTTGAATCCCAAACATATCCATAACCTGTTTCATAGCATCTGAAACTAACTGAGTTCCTCTATCAGACAGGATGTTTTCAGGAAAACCTATTCTACTAAAAATCAAGAATAATGCATCAGCAATATCTACCGTGGTGATGGTTTTTAAAGGAATAGCTTCTGGCCAGCGTGTGCACATATCTATGCAGGTCAACACATATTGATGACCTCTGGCTGATGTTACCTTTAAAGGGCCAATAATGTCAATGGGCCAGATGCATACGGTCAGTGGGCTGGCACAGTGGGGAAATTTGGGACAGGAGAAACCAACGATCGAGGACTAAGGCTACTAGAATTTGCCAGCAACTATAAACTAACCCTTGCAAATACACTATTTCCTCATAAGTTATCAAGAAGAACAACGTGGCATGCCCCAAAAACTGAGATACATAACCAAATTGATTTTATTCTTGTATCCAAAAGATTCAAGTCCAGCATTAATAAAGCCAAGGCTAGGACTTTTCCTGGCGCCGACATTGGTAGTGATCACGACATGGTATTGATGACGCTCAAGCTTAAACTCAAAAAGAACTATAATCAAAACAGATGTTCTCAGTTAAGATTCAATTTAGACAAATTGAAAGATCCAGAAATCGCGGGAATCTTTGAGGCAACTGTTGGAGGAAAATTCGCAGCTCTCAACTTTTTGGAGGATGATATCAACTCAATCACAGAGAACATGAAAGACGTGCTCATTGAATCAGCAACAGAAATACTTGGTAAAAGAAAGAAAATAAACAAACCATGGGTTACAGATGAAATTCTGAAGTTATGTGATACACGGCGAGAAATGAAAAAGGTTAAGAAAGAGGTTCCTGAAGCAGCATGGCAATACAGTATGGTGAATAAAAATATTAGAAAGAAAATGAAACAGGCCAAAGAAAAATGGGTAGCTGATCAATGTGAGTCCATTAATACGGGGCTAATAAAAGGTAACAGCAAGGCAGTTTTTGACACATTAAGAAGACTATCAAAACCCCAACAGCCCAGGGTAACTGTCATAGAAGATAGCAATGGGGCTCTGCTCAATGAAAAAACAGCTGTAATGAGAAGGTGGACAGAATATTGTAAAGAATTATATAACTGTAAACTTGACACTGACTTAGGCACATTAAACAACATTAAGTGCGAAAACAGAGAACTCGGAAATGCAGCAATACTACGGGAAGAAGTGGAAGAGGCTATATGTTCGATGAAAGGAGGGAAGTCACCGGGTGTGGATAATATACCAGCAGAGCTCTTGAAATATGGAGGACCAGATATAGTAAAAATCATGACAACAATTTGCCAGAAGATATGGAGTACAAAAAAATGGCCAAAAGAATGGACGCAGTCATTAGTAATACCGCTTCCAAAGAAAGGAAATCTAAAAATGTGCAAGAACTACAGAACCATTAGCCTTATTAGTCATCCAAGTAAGGTGATGTTAAGGATACTTTTGAACAGAATAAAACAGAAATCAGAAGAAATCTTGTCAGAGGAACAGGCTGGCTTTAGACCAAAAAGAAGTACCTCAGAACAAATCTTCAATATTAGATTACTGATCGAAAAACATCTCCAGCATCAACATGATTTATACCATAACTTCATCGATTTCACAAAAGCCTTCGATCGAGTCTGGCATGAAGGTTTATGGCAAATAATGAGAAAATTCAATTTTGATACCAACATCATAGATACCATTGAAGCACTATACAAGGACGCAAGCAGTGCTGTTTTTGCAAGCAATGACATTGGAGAATTTTTCAAAACTACTGTAGGAGTTCTCCAGGGATGTATCCTGTCACCAGTGCTCTTTAACATTTATCTAGAACATATTATGCAGGAGGCTCTCTACGATTATAAATCAACCATATCGATTGGAGGCCGACCTCTGTGTAATCTACGTTTTGTTGATGATATTGATCTGATAGCTGGAACAGAATCAGAACTTCAAGACCTTACCTCTAGACTGGAGAAAGTAACAAGAACATATGGGATGGAAATTAATATAGAAAAAAGCAAGATATTGGTGAATAGCCATAAGAAACATGTTCCGACCAACATTACGTTAAATGGGCAAACGTTAGAAGAAGTTAACACCTTTAAATATCTCGGGTCCACTATATTTAGTGATGGAAGATCAAATAAAGAAATCAAGACAAGACTTGAGATGGCCTCAGCTGCCATGACAAGGTTGAATGTGATCTGGAAAAGTAACATCAGTTTTCCTGTGAAGATCAAATTATACAAATCACTTGTATTATCTATTCTCTTGTATGGGTGTGAGGGCTGGACACTCACTGCAGATACGGAGCGAAGGATTCAGGCTTTCGAGCATAAATGTTATAGAAGAATTTTGCGCATTTGCTATAAAGAGCACAAAACAAATGTCTATGTTAGAGAGAAGATAAACACCTATGCAGGCCATCAAGAACCACTTTTGTCAATAGTGAAACGTCGAAAGCTTGCCTGGTTTGGGCATGTAACTCGTCATGACTCCCTTTCGAAAACGATCCTCCAGGGAACAGTCGAAGGTAAACGGAGAAGAGGAAGGCAAAGAAAATCCTGGGCTGATAACGTCAAAGAATGGGCAGGACACGGTTTCTCCACACTTGTACGCATTGCTGAGAATAGAGAGCAGTGGATGACCCTGTCTGCTGATGCTTCCACCATGGCACCCCTACGACCCATGACGGGTTATGGGTTGAGATGAGATGATGAATGTCAATGGCCATCTTTGCGAAGGGACACAAAGAAATATCAGATGCTTGAATGGGCACATCATGTTTTTGGTTTTCTGGTTGCTACACTTTGGCAGATGGTACATGTACGACAAAATAATTTGACGTCTTTCGTAATTCCGGGCCAAAAAAATATGACAAAACTCTTTGTTTTGTTCTAGCAACACCTAAATGTCCTGCACATTCAATGTCATGTGCATGTCGTAAAATGAATGGTCGAAAACAAGCTGGTACCATAATCTGTTTCTTTAAGGAATTAGCAAATTGATAGTTTCTTACTAAAATCCCATTTTTGATAGTATACCAGTGTTTTGCACAGTCATCTACCATTACATCATTCAAATGAGCAATATGAAAATATTTTTTTAAGGAAGTATCATCTTTCTGTCTTTGTATAAAGGTTTCCTTATCAATGAGCTCCATCTGAAATAAATTGTCATCATCAGTATTCACATCATTCATTACCTTAATATCATCATTATTTTCCTGTTGATAATGAATTATATCATCATTATTATTTTCCTTTTCTTCTTCATCTTCTGAAGTGATATCTTCAGTTATATCTTCAGGTAACACATCAATGACTGGTTTGTGATGATCATTGTCCATGCGAGACTGAGCTCTGGTAGTCACAGCATTTGAACATAATAAGTGTTGTCTTTCCCATATTTCAATATCTTCCTGTGTACATTCATGCAATTTAGGTATGTTTCCCATAATAATTCCAGCAATTGGATTGTCCAAGAGGCATACCAGTGTTCTTCCTGTAAAATAAGGTGTGTCCACAAACACCTCCGCTGTGGGGTAATATTCCACAGTTCCTCCAAAAGTTATGCATTTCACTTGTTTTCCTGTCACCTTATCAACCAAGGCCTTGCGCACACCAATGGTGGTTGCACCAGTATCTCTGAGTAAAGATGCTAACTTATTATTGACAAAACCTCTGTTCAAGATCAATGAACCAGTACTTTCAAAAGATGACATGACTGGGAGGGGGTGTCCGCATAATAATCTTGGCACTCCTTGAGGCTAAAATAAAGAATTGCAATTAGTGCAGTTATCACTATTTGCTAAGTCTACACTGCATGAATTTGCATGTGCTACAATATCATTATGGTTCTGATTATTATCATGAACAATGGCATTGGTACTTTCAATGTTTCTTGATTGTCTGGAAGTATTGTTATGATAAGATCTTTTATTTGCATTTTGAGCATTTCCTCTATAAAATGATTTCTGACCTCTATTTGATTTTGAGTTATATTCTCCTCTATTTTGCCAGTTATTGGACTTAAATGAGGTTTGTGGATAAAGGTTATCCTCCTGATATGAATTCCAATGTCTTTGAGGTTGGTATTTATTAAAATTGTATCTACCTCTATTTTGACTGTAATTATGTGATGGTTTAAATCTTTGATTCTTATCCATACTGTTTGATCTATACCTAGGTGCATTGTCTTGGAATGACCTGGCCGATGCAGCTGGTAATGAGTCCTTTACATTGTTTTTGCTCAATACTCTATTAGGATGTGCAACTTGATATTGACGTCCTAGGGTTTGTAATTTAGTCAGGTTCTCTGGTTTTCTTTCCTGCAGGAACGCAAGAAAATCAGAACTAATAGATGACAAAACCTTGTCTCTTAGAATTAAATCTGACAAACCCTCAAAAGTTTTTTCAGTCTTGGATAGTTCAATCCATCTAGAAAAATTTAATTTAACAGCTGAAATGAATTCAGTGAAATCTTTTCCAGAATCAGGGTACAAAGACCGAAATTTCTGACGATAACCCTCATCATCTAATTGATACCTCTGCAATAAAATGACCTTAACAGCTTCATAATCCTTTCTAGTCTGGTCATCCAAAGTAGAGACTACAGTTAATTTTTCACCAACCAATAAATTCATAAGTCTACATGTCCATGTAGATTTGTCAATCTTATATTCTTCACAATAAGTTTGGAATCTATTTAGGAAGCATGAAATGTCATCTATGGATGCATTAAATTTTGGCAAATTAATCCTTATGGCAGTAGTATGATCTTTATTTTTATCTTCACCTACCCCAGGATCCAACAGTGGTTGTTGTAATTTTAATTTTTCCAGTTCAATCTCAGCTAGTCTTATAGTTTGAGCTTGTTGAGATTTGATCTCTTCTTGAGCTTTCTCCTCTTGAGATCTGGCATAAGCTAATTTTTCCCTTTCAAGAGCCAATTCTTCTGATCTCCTTTTTTCAGCTAATTCTTCTTTACGGAGCTCTTCTTGTCTCCTTAATTCTTCTTTATGGAGTTCTTCTTGTCTCCTATTTCTTCTTTATGGAGTTCTTCTTGTCTCCTTTTTTCAGCCAATTCTTCTTTGCGAAGTTCTTCTTGTCTGTTTATTTCTTTATCAATATAAGCTTGCAAAGCTGGACCTTACAAATTAAGTTCCTTCCCAATCTTCAATAAATCCTTTAATGAAGTCATGGTTGCTTATTCTTGTGTTTATCAATAATACACAATATTTTAACTTTTATGTATATGAATATGTCAGCTAAATATTCAATACTTCATCCACCAATCTCAGATCAATTTATAATTGCAATAGTAGATGTATTCAGATAAACAATATGGAGCAATGAAAAAAATAGAAACTACAACAAGTAAGAACAGCAAGACAGGGTTCGAGCAACTAAAGGAAATACAAATGGAAAACAAAGGAATAACTATAAAATATATATGAATTAATTTAAACTAATGCTCTAGTACAAATAGACAAGACAAGACGCATATCAAAACAATTATGACATCTATGAAATAAGTGATAGTCAGATGAGAATAGACAATATTACAAACAATAATGCAACGAACTAAATAAAATATAACAATGACAGTACTTATGAGAACAAACAATAGGTAAACATTACTACACAGCTAACAAAAATGGATCTGTTAAATTCAATAGAGGCAAACTTTTATACAACCCGCAGAATATGCTGGATCCTCTATCTGAATCACACAGATACTGCCCTACAGAACGCTTGATTTGCTCATTCGACCTAGCTTTCGCGGTATTGAATAATCACAAATCAAGTCCCTCCATCCTGCCCGCTAGTTACAAAAACAAAAACACGTAATGAAAACACATATGGTGAAGTCAGATATCAGGCAAACAGATTGTATTCACAGCCAAGCTGTATGTAACAATAAACAGACTTATCTGTTGCCAAGAAAATACTCCTTCTTGAGACTTCGACAAGCAAGGGATGTAGTGATGATAGTAGCCTAGTCTTTGGTTAGGCTTAGAATTGCTTCATACTGACATTGAAGGACATCGATCTGGTCCATGATTTTTGACAGAATACTTGATTCTTGGATGAAGATAGTCAGTTCCTATGACTTATGTGTAACAATGGGTCACTTTTATAACTTAGTGACAACTTGAGGCACATTCATGTTGATGGAAATCCCTTCCATTCATAAAAAAGTTTGGCAGACGATGCGTGCCGCCATTTTGAAAAAATAGTCCTCGACTCGTTAGGCGTTCTTCGGCTTGTAAGGCATCCAATGGCTTGGCCCCCAGAAATGGTACGGGTAAATTTTAGAGAATATTATTATTACTCCAGGAACCGTCCTCCCGACGTCCTGTGGTAAGAGTGCATTAGACTTAAGGCTTGACACTCCTTATTACAGTGGCCTGCTGAATACCCTCCAGGGTTCTCCTTGTATATTCCATTTGAGGAATTATAATATATATTTAAAATATGGCCAGTCACACACAATCTCCCTGGCCCGCACCACAGGTACTCAGTAACAAGGCCTAACTTCTTGGCACAATTCATACATTTAATGACACAGTACTCCACATTGAGTATGGTATGACATCGTAGCTTTTACTAGCACATGTCTCTACTGTCCTTGATTCTGATAATCTCAGTTTTAATGGAACAGTCAACTTACGTGCCCAAGAATTCCATACACACTGCTAAGACTAATCTGACATTATACCGTTAATGAAAGCATAAGGCAGTGATGGTAATCGATCTTGCAGGTGCAATATAAAGATGCCCAAAGGCAATTAACACATTCTAAAATCAGGTCCTACTGGACACATTCCATGCATACTGGTCAAACGACACAAGCAGACTCCCGGTTAGAGACGCTAGCTTGTCTCAAATCAAAACTCACGTCTGCTATCAATTTAGAGCAGGAGTCAAGACGTCACTTCCTGCAACCACGGGATACCGTTTCTAATACAATAATATTAAAACAAAATCAAAACAATATACAACAGTTAGATACAGTTCAATGTGAGGACTCAACAATGTCTGCTCCCGGCATGTCCTTCACTTTTCCCAATAGCAGTATCTAACTTTGGCAGTTGTAATAAACATATTAATACATAAAGCATTCTTACCACAATTTCACAGAAATATATAACAAATAACGATGACTTGCAAAGAATGGCCTCAGTTTTCCTCTGCCCTGCCCAGACTGTGAATTAATTCTTTATTTTATAAATTAACACAGCTGATCTCAGCGTATTTGATAGAAAAAGTTTTTATCAACTGGCGATGAGCATTGAAAGCTTTTTGCTAATATCTATTAGTACTGGCCAATGGAAAACTTGCGACTACCAGAATTCAAATGTAGTTTTTGAAAAACAAAAACAAAATTCCAAACAAACTCTGTGTCTGGTAGTCGATTGGTCCGTCTGCATTAGTTATGCCCAATAGAAAAAGATGTTTCGTTTTTAGTTACATTTTTCCTATCTCTCCCCTTTCACTCTTATAGCATCTAATAGAATTTGAATTACTACCATGCCTCTTTTTTTTTTTAAACTAGCGTCCCCACTAACGTTATGTATAACGAGCAAGAACAACAGTCTGTCTGGTCAAGCGTCCGTAGACATTTAGTATTTTCTCAATAACTTGGCTAATACTTGGACTACCATATTTTTTAAAACACATTTTTGCTTAGGGGACTCTACGCTATACTACCATATGATTTTTATGGTCAGTTTCATTATGGTTTCGATTTTCAGTTTTGTCACTGTCAATCGTCAAATATAAATTTTACACAAGTCGGCCATCTTTCACCCTCATCTCTCTCTAGCATTTTTATTCAAATAAACTAACTTGTTTGAGTGACGTCAGAATTACATTATTCGGTGAGAATTTAAACTGTCTGTGTGTATATATCATCGGGCCAATCCTACCGCGTGTCAAGCGAAGCGGGGTTTTGCGCGGCGGGTGTTAGAATTGGCGTTAATTATTACTGTTGTCTCGTGTTACACTACCAAAAAATGTAAGGATTATTACTATTAGAGGCGTTAAAGTTAAAGTATTACGTTAATTCAGACAGTAACTTGGCGGCACATTTCTGGAAGATCGTTAATTCTAAGTCTTGCCGCAGTCTCTATCAGATCGGGCAAAATGTTACTATGGGTTGTAGTCATTGCCCATGACTCGCATCCGTATGTCAAGACTGGGACATAGGTGGAGCGGTATACAACCATCTTCGTTTTCTTACCAACCTCTCTCTTGCTGAGGAATCCTCGATTTATTGCCTGAAAAAGTCTCCCAGCTGCTGCTTTTCGAGCAAAATGTTAACAATGTTTATTGTACGTCACAAGGAAAGCGAGTAGGTTTATACGGCAGGATCGTTTCTAAGCATTTCCATGGCACAAAATTCAGCGCGATGCTGGCGTGTGAGATGCTTATAGTCAGACACATACGGGCGGGGTTATTTATTATCATAGGACTATAATCTTACTGAAATGAGCGATTATCTCGCAGATTTTACTACAAATGCTTAGAGTAAAGCGAACTATTTACACTATTATTGTCTACTTGATAGTGCTTTTGAAAAAAAAAACAACAACTAAACTTAAAAAAAAACAAACACAAAAACATTTGTTGTTGTTGTTTGTTAACTTTTTTGTTTATCTTCACAATTGTAGTGTACAATTTCTCACTGAAATCTCCGATTTAACGAAAGTATTTGAAAATTTTATAACGATTCGAGGGTTAAAAGTTCAAATTAGCCTCCATCTTGTCTTTTTTTTTTTATTCCATCGTTTTCTGTTACCAAGGAACTAACAAGGTTATTAAAAAAAATCCACGAATATATATTTTTTAATACATGTCATTTTCCGTTAATGTTTTTCACGTGCTGTTTAAAAATATATCAATCCAACACCTGGTTGCTTTCAGATGCGTTTTATGCCTCTACAACTCAAAATGAACCAAAAAAAAAGATGCAAACTTTTGATGGTAAAAACATTTTTACTTAAAAAAGATCAAAATGTTTCTGATAAAAGTAAAAGCATTCTGCACGTACGTCATATTGCATTTCTCACATGTTTTATTTCAATAACTGTGGGCGGACAAGTAAAAGCTCGGCTTTGAATCTAAAGTATGGTATCTTATCTTTTTTTTTTTACACGCTTTTATTTAACTTCTGTTGTATGTCACTGTCATGTCGCTTTCAAATTTTGCAATCAATTTTTCAATCACTTCCAGATGAGCCATAGCTCTGAAACTTGGCATAGTTGTGTATTCCCGATGACAATACAATAATCAGTCAATTATTTAATAATTTAATATTGTAATTATGACATTATGAGTAATTAAAGCTTTTCGTAAAAAAATGTAAACAAATCAGGGGCCATAATCAAGTTAATTAAAAATTCAAGAGTACGTTCTTCTTCTTCTTTGATCCTTAGCCGCCGACCATCAAAGCAGTCAGTGGCCATCACGCCTAGTGGCGTCTTGTAGGGCAACAACAAATTGATTCCACTTTGCTCGGTCGGCGGCCATCCTTCGTACAGTGCCCCAACTCTGGTTCATTCTTTGCATCTCAGCCTACACAGTCCTCCGCCAGGTTGTTTTTGGTCGGCCTCTCTTTCGTTTTCCTTCAGGGGTCCAAATCCTAGCTGTTCTTGTGATGGCATCGGGGTCTCTTCTGAGGACATGGCCAACCCAGCTCCAGCGTCTGCCAGCTATGATGGTGTGCTTGGTCCGAGCAAGCAGATCTGATGTTTTGCGGTCAGGACGTCCGTTCTCATGTCAGTGGCTTCCTTTCGACTTTCATCACTGACAGTCATACGAGCCTCATACACCGGATGTCCGTCCCGCAGCAAAGTTTGTTTATTTGTTATCATTTCCGTAACTTCAATTTTTTTTTCTGTGCGTAAAACAGGGCAATACTCAAACAAGTGTCTAGCAAAATCAAGGGAAACAATCCAAATGATAAAATTATGAATGAAGGAAAAATCCAGTTTGATCTCAAGATGGCCTTAAACTTGAAGAAATTGATTGCACCAAATTAACAGGCACAAAAAAGTTAGTTGCTTATCCTTTACAGGACGTGGCAATCAACCCCAGCTTTTATTGGCTGTTTGTGATTTTTCTAGGCAATTTTTTTCATTCAGTAGTTTGCCATTGAACAGGCATAAAGCCATGTAATATTGACGCTCTAAAAGAAATAGATCGATTAAGAAATTTTAGACCAGATTTACAATAAGTAAAAATATTGTTTATGTTTTAATATGTCATAATTCTTCTAACACTAAGAAGAAGAAATATAAAATATATTTAAAATATTTTAAACACACGCTTTTAATGCACTATAAACCAAAAAAATAATTTGTCAAGGAGTTTATAGCTTGCAGTCAAAAACTGTAACATCAAACTGACGAAAAGCGTGGGGCGCTGATTCTGCATGAAATTAAATTCTGCTTTATATTTCACAATAGACACTTATGAATAAAATATATGATAAGCGTTTAAGCTTAAACGACAGTTGATGAATAGTATATTTGTTATGATTAAAATTCATAACGATAGTGTCAGTATAATTAGGTAGCTCGACAAGGCTCCTTGTTTTTTTTTTTTATACGGAGTCATTTATTAATACAGGAAGTGACGTCATGCCGATATGGTGTATTTGGCAGACGTGAAACCAAAACTGCAGAAATGAAGAGATTGTCTGCAAGCCTTCTACCATTGTGTGTCATGGCGAGTGGACGCATGTGTTTGAACTCCTGAATATATATATATATATATATATTGTTCAAAAAAAAAGAAACGCATGGCTACTGAAGGCACACACATAGCCATAATTTTGACATTCAATAACTTTTTAAATTTAATGAGTTAATTGTTCAAATTGCACACAAGAATACCTTAGGGGTCAACCAATCAATTGACAGTTGTTTTGCATCTGGGTTACGAGAGTTTTTTGGCGTACGGGCTTTCTGTTAGTATGGTGTGTGGCCTCCTCTTGCATCAATCAGCGACTGGCATCTCCTGGACATGGATGCGATCAGACGTCTGATGTGGGCCTGTGGGATGGCTGCCCACTCTTCCTGGAGTGCCTGGAACAGATCACGACGATTGGCTGGAGCAACGTCTCGGCGACAAACACGTCTATGCAGCTCATCCCACAGGTGCTCAATCGGACTCATGTCTGGAGACAGGGATGTCCAGGGAAGGGTGAGAATGTTGTTGGCAGTCAGCAAGTGCGTGGTCAACCGTGCACAATGGGGTCTGGCGTTGTCCTGTTGAAACACAGATCTTTGGTCAGCCAAAAGTAGAAGAACATGGGGTCGAAGAATTTCATTGACGTATCGTTGCGCATTCAAGCCTCCTTCAATGTGCACCAATTGACTCCTTCCGTTGTAATTGATCATTCCCCACACCATTGCACCTCCACCACCGGGTGGCGAAGCTTCATCAACGCAATTTTGGGCAAAACGTTCATTTCGACTACGGTAGACCCTACGCCGTCTATCATGACGCTGCAACAAAAAGAAAGATTCGTCACTAAACCAGACACGTCTCCATTAATTGTCAGCTGCTGTGGTGGATTTGATGTTATTAATTGTTGTTATGTATTAGTATTATAATAAATGAGATTAGCTATGAAGGTCCCTGTTACGTGCAGTCTTTGATATCTTGCAATATTATACATTTGTATGCTTGTTATGTTCGCAAATATTTTGTAAACAAAATAGATACTCTTCTTTGCTTAAGGAAAAGTCAATATTGAGTTACTTCCCCTTGAAAGGAGTTTCAGATCGAACTCCGCGGACGAATCCAGTTTTACTGCGATTTATTCTTTGTTTGGGTAGAAATAGATTGTTCTGGCTTCAGTATATCTATGGTCTGAATTTATGTGTAGTGTTTGTCTAGGTAGGACGAGTCTGTCTTATATCTGTATATCTTTACATATCTAAGTCGAACTATATGTTCTTTGTCGCTAGAAAGGTCAAAGGGCTGTTCGGCGGATGTGTCGCTAGGGAGTTGTGTTTTGGCTTCGCCCTGATGATGGGCGCTGTTGTGTTTTCTGTATCGGCTTGTCGCCGGAAAAAGTGATCTCAATATTTATGGGGAAAGTGATAGTCGTCTAGACCTATCGTGTATGCTTTACCCAAGTGTTTATTCTTATTGCCAAGGAATGGCAAAATCATATTTCTGATTCCAAGGTAACAAAAGTACTTCTTATGAACTCTCTTACGAAGCCATCGTTTTCGATAGGCAGACGCACGATTTGTACGTCTGAGGGAAGATTTAACTAGATGAAGATGACATTCATTTCTAGCAGCACTATATTGTATGATAAAGTCAATTGTATCAGTGATAGAATCTACAAAGCCATAAGGACATTTAATGAATGACCAGCTTTGATACAGCTGCCTAGTTTGTATCAAAAAAAGAAAGTGAGTGACAGCTCACGAGAGAAGCCATCTTGTATACACATATTTAAGGACTATCAGGAAGAGAAAGGGATGCCCCGTATTATCGCTTGATGAGTCTAGAGATCACTGCTACAGATGAGAACCCATTACTAGCGGTTCAATATGATTACATGAAAAATATGTGCTGAATATTATTTAAAGGAATCTTCGCTAGACGAGGTTAGGTCTAGAAGCCATCTTGAATATTGTTTATAAACTGACGTGCTTTGTCAGTAAACTCAGATGATATATATATGGGCAATACTGAGTGCTTGTCTACTGACATTCCATTGTGCTATTATTCAACGAGTGCCCATGTAGCATTGCAAGACCATTTATCAATTGTACCATGATGTATTATGCCAACCTGTGATTTGTCACTGTATCCGTGCTGTCGAATGTGTACGTCCAATTAAACTGTAACAAAAAGTACACAGCAGTTGGCGTCGATGACTTCCAGCCATACATGAGTGAGAAAAAGAACATTTATCAACTCTTCGAACTCTTTCATCATTCGCGTATTATACTCTCACTCTATGTCTACACACCACTGCGTAGGTCGAGTTGATATTCCTATTCCTAATAACCACTCTGACGAGCAACGCTGGGGCCAACAACAAGTCTTTAACATTGGAGCTTCCACAGACCACCATACCTCTTAACACTGTGGTCCTGTAAATAGTTGATGTCAGTGTGAACAAGGAACAATACAACTTCATATCTATACACCATTATAAAGTATATATAGAAACATTATTTAACTCTGGTGGAATTCAACAAAGAGTATATTTAACACTGATGGCCAATACTTAACACTGATGGCCAATATTTAATAGTCCCTGAATTTACTCAATAGTATTGTGAACTTTTCAGGATGCCTTTCCGCTACCACCCCCTTTATCTTATTCAAAATGTATCTATATTAGTATATTAAATGACTTCGTGTTGTGTCTAGGGTTATGAATGTAGAGTGTGAAGCACAATAATTAACAAACATACAAACAAATAGTTTATTATTCACAACAGCACACAGTGCCACCACAATAACATACCAACGACACTTTAAAAGGCTATCTTATTTAAGACTGTGGTTGCATTTTGTGTAAATAAGATTTTTACAGTTTTATTATCCTGATTCAAATTTATTTGTAATCAGGACAGACAATTTAAAAGTGAAATCACAATAATCAATTACATCAGTCAAATAGCACAATAAATTCTTTGTCCATATATATATAAAATAATTAATCGAATTTATTTCTGTAATGTTCTCCTACTTTAAGGTAATACTGGTGGTAATACTCGGGTGTTGTTTGTTGTAATCATGTCCTTATGGAATTGTTAGTTTTTATTTTGTCACTTGTGGAACTATTAAATATTTGTCCCAGTTTTATTCACTGTCATAAGATCTTTATTTTTAAAGTTCTGTAGTTTGAGCTTTCAGGTGCCGAACGAGAACTTAACTGGGCAGTAGAATGTATGTTGAACCTTTCCTCTGCTCGCTTGACAATCTGTTCTCTGTTTGATAGGCAATGGCCACTAGCATGGGCTCTCAGTAAACAGGCAGAGTCTTGAATCAATCAATTTTCAAGCGTTTGGTACCACATTAACGTCAGTACCCAGGACCTCTGAAATGTGAAGGTATGCATCCTTCGTAATATCTAGCATACACTAATAGTCCACAGTTAAGGACATGTACATTACAAACAAACAAAAGGATCATATCCTTATACAAACCGATGCCACCATTTTCTTTTGATGTGACAATGTACACCAGTATTCCTTTCCCTAATAGTTACAATGCCACTGCAATTCCAGCTGTAATCTCTTCCATATAATAGGATAGGTGTTTTGCTCCTTTATGACAATCATACCTATTCTTGTAGTTTTACACCTCTCTGACAGTCTATCACATGGTGGATCAATCTTTAGGCTTTGCCTCATGTTCGCTATCGACCCACTCATGTCCATACATATTTTATTATTTCACATTCAATTTTTATATAAAATACAGGTTAATAAATGTCAAGCTTACCACAATGTTCAATGAAATACACACAGAGAAGATGACTGACACAGTTTCGATCTGTCGTATTGCCCAGGCTGCTTAGAAATGTATTTAAAAGTACAGCCTGCTCTCATCAATCACTGTTAAAAATTTTCTGGAAAATGGCGTCCCCCTAACGCTTATTCTGACAATATCGATTCAGTTAGCCAACCGCTATTAATTTTACAAGGGTAAACAGCCTTTTCAAAAAATATCATTCAAACTTTTCCTACGTTACTTAGGCTATTTATGTTTATTCAAAGGTCAGCCAATAATATTTAGTCTCCCTTCGAATGCCACCCAATCGGAATCGCTGTACTATGTTAGCCTATCTGTCACCTACTTTTTTTCCAAAAAATATGCGATCCAATCTAAGCAGATATGACTTGACCAGACAGTATCTCTGATCTCTATGTATGGTTTTATTAATAGTTGATTAGTTAAGGGACTATTTATATAACTAATAACATATTATTGGTCAGCAAGTCTTCAGGTATGCGAATATACAATTTTTAAGGGGCTATGTGGCTTAGTTCAAAATTCTATAATTTTTTCCATGTCAGTTGTTGATTTTTAAACTACCTCCTGTTCACTTCTTTACTCATGTACTTACGAGATAATTACGAGAGCTTAGGTCATTCCTAATAAGAGCTTAACATGTTTACATGACGTAGTGTCCACAATTCTAACTTTTTCATTGTATTTGGGGAAAACCCTAAGGCAAGGCTTGCCAATGTGCTAGTGTTGGCTTTTAGTTTAAAATCAATGCGAAACGAATTAGCATTTCATCTTTCCTTGCCCCTCCTCGTTCCACAATGCATTTTAGGCAAATATTTTCTTAGAACTAGAAAAAGTGAGTGTTTATGTCAAGGACGAATTTGAAAAATTTGGGTACCGTTTTGTTCGGCTATTCGTTAGCAAATAATCTGAAGGCGTAGGCGATACCAACAGTTCTAGCAGAAAATTCTTTTATACTTTCTTATTTTGCCGTTATGCCCTATATTGTTATATACTAATTTAGATATTGTATTTAGAAATTCACTACAGCTGCCCAGAGACGATGCTGGTTGGCCTAAAGAAGTCGATTTTGGAGATGGCGGCGCGTAAGGACAGGTCCTCGGTGAGGTCGTTGTGTCCAAAGTCCAGCATCATGCAGTCTGTTCCAGACAGTTTGATCAGACACATGACGTCCTGCAGGCGATGACTGGGCAGTTGAGGAAGCTGTTGTAAACCTGTCTCTGAGGTGACGAAGCCGAATAAAGCGATCCTCCGCTGCTGTTGTCACTCTGGGTCGTCCACTGCGATGCCGGTCTTCAACTGAGCCAGTGGCTTGGAACCGGTGCCAAAGTCGACTGATGGTACTCTGATGCACGTTTAGATGCCTGGCAACCTGACTTTGACTTTCGCCTGCATGCAGTCGGCCAATAGCAATGTTCCTTAAATTTATCGATAGAGACGCCATAAATGTCTGCTTGAAAATGAACTGAATTTTTTGTGTGTGTAGCGTTATCCTTTTATAGGGTTTCAGTTGCGTAGTCAGTGAATAGCGTTCATCCCAAATTTTGTTGCTTTCACGTGCGCGCAACATGAGCTGTCGTCAAAAATTGCGTCATAAACATTATTGACCACTGCGTTGTAACGATTACAAAAACGAACGCAATTTAGGTCAACACGTGCATTTGACACTGTAAAGAACATTTGAGGCTGGTTTTTATATACCCTAGCACCAAATTTTACCTACAAACTCATAAAAACGCGCCCTCGGTTAGCTATGCGTTTCTTTTTTTGAACAGTATATATCTTGTACATCCCTGTGTTGTTTCATCACTAATACATCAAGATCTTCTGTGAGGTGTATCTTATTATCTTCATTTAAAGAGAGTATGGATTCTCAATGTTGAGTGTGAAAAAATGATTAATAAAATGTGGAAAATGAAAAGGACAGCGTTCCAGACATGAACGGACTGCCTAAAGTTTTATCGACGACTGCATATACTTTGCCATTTGTATATTGAACTGAATTGTATTTCAAGTTGGAGCAACGTGACGTTTGAATAAAAATGTATACTGTCCACTTCGTCCATTGTGGCTCAAATAAGGGTGATTGATGTTGGCTGGTTTCGGTGTCTAGATGTTTGCTACCCTAGAAGTGAACTAGGCCTACAGGAACCATCCTGTCACTAAATATTAACATTATCAAGTAAAAAGACACGTAACAATATTCTTACTAACTCTTTGCTATCAGTGTCAAACATAGTTCCTGACCAAAGCACAGGAGAGGAAAATCATATCCAGTGAGAGGAGATGTGTAAGAAAAGCTATTAATGGTTACCGAGAGAGACAGAATGAGAAATTATGACATCAGAATCATTTTAGGAACTTGTAGCGACACGTTCGATTTGGCATTTTCGTTAATTCTTCTGAGCACCATTTTCTCTCTTCTATCTTCTTACATTTTGTTTCTATCCGCTGTTCCTTTTTGCTTTTTTATGTGTCATTCGTGTTTTTTTTAAATCAATTATTCTGTTTCTGCAGGTGTTTTTTTGTTCTCTTTCTTTCTGCCACATATACTTGATCCTTCCTGGTATCAATTTTTTGGAACTTTGTACGTGTGTTGATTATAGGTTTATTTTTAAACGGCTATATATAATGCATATTGTCTCTTCTTGATTTTCTTTTCAGTAGTGTTTCGTGTGTTTTGTCTGTAAGCTTTTAGGATTATTTTCGACATCGATGACATTACTGTATATGTCTAACCTCACTACTCAATGCTGAAATTTCTAACCGAGGTTCCTTATTTTCCTGTATTTTTATTTTTTAAGCTTTACACTCTAATCACCACAGAACTATAAATTACATTTATAAATTTTCCAGGAGACGTCTTTGCATTTGTAGCTTTTGTTGAAAAAAAGCCTCTTTTTAAAATTTGATGCACGTTATATCAGATGTTTACTTAGGGCACCAAATACCCTATTTGCTTATGGCTGCCAATACCCACAGGAGTGTTTGAATTGTGTCTGAAGTTGCTTGTATTCTTCTTTTTTTTTGTAGTAAGTCTGGCTTGATTGTGTCTGCGTTTTATTTTTTCTCCTCGCTCAATTTCATTGGCTGTCTCCTTTTACAGCTCCTTCGTTTGATTGGTTAGCTCCTGCCCAATTCGATTGGTTGTTTCTCTGACTTTACTGTGCATAATGAGGAAGCCAATTGTTTTGACGGTTAATGACTTTCTACGTCGAGAATAATGTGAGTTCCACCGTGATTCAACTTTTTATGTTGAAGATTTAGTGTAAAATCACAGGGAAAATATTTACGGTTAAATCACAAAGATCCTTAATTTGCACTGATAAAATCCAGTGAGAATGATATTTGCAGTTCAAATCTGAGAGATTTGTCCCGTTTCACCACAACAATCAAATGATGTTCTTCTATTTTTGTTTTGTATTTACACTGTTCGTTCTGCCACATTTCTATTTGCTCTGTTACATTCGTTTCCTAGCGTACATACTTGAGTATAAGTCCTGAAATTGTTTCTTATTTTTAGGACCTTAAAAAACGTACCCCCGACTTATATTCAAGTAAAAAAAAAAAAAAGAGAATTATGAAACCAATTGATCTTCCACCCTCTCCCTACACCCCCTCTCCTTCTTTCCCCACCCCCCCTCCCCCCCACCCTCAGCCTTTACCGCCACACTAGTATTCTTCAGATATAAACTTGCTGCTTCATTAAATGTTCTTATCAAAATATCTTAATTAATATACGTTTAAATTCCTACAAAGTCACAAATTTCAACTGGAGTACGCCTTGTTGACCAGCTCCTTCGATTGATCTATTAGCGATACCGTTACTTCTTTCACTAGATTCAATTTCGCCAGTGTCACTGCCAGAGTCTAAATCGGGCACTTATTCAATATCTACATCTTATTCGCCCGCACGGTTAGCATTCTGATCAAGTAAGAGTCACTTCTCAGAACCCAAAGCAAATATTCGACCGCCCCGAAAGCTTTAAAAAAGTTAAACAGAACATTATATCGATCGCCTCTAAAAAAATTTCTGAACAATGGAAGCATTATAATGTAGGCTTACCGGAAATCTATTTATAACTCAGGTCATGCTAGATACCGAAATCTCGTTGCTACTTAGCATCCTAATCAAATAAAAAAAAGGGACCCAAAGATGCAGCAATAGAGAATGCAGTCAACGACCCATAGCTTGACGGCTTGCATCAGGGTCAGCGAACCAGAGCTGACCAAGACCCTACTCCATCTCCACGTGATGGTCCTGGAAACAGGCTGCATCACTGCAGTCTGGCTGAGAGAATAGGGATCGAAGAGGGAAGGCAAACCCGGTCCCAAAAAATGCCGTGGTGAAGTCGGATGTGTCGGCCGAAAGGCGCAGATATCACAGCTCCGGCGTAAACAGACACAACGCAACCAACGTCCTTTTCAGGACGAACGAGGAAGAAGAAGAAGAAATAAAAAATCACTTCTTAGAACTCATGGCAAATATTCGCAAATTGAAAGTGTACTGACTTTAAAATAAATCACGAAAAATCATAATATTGATCACCTCTAAAGAAAATATTTAGAAATAAAACAACCAGTTGAATTTTAATGGAATAAAAATCTGTTTTTAACTCAGGTCTCACTAAATACCGAGATCTCGTTGTTACTTAGCAATGACCGACAACAGTAATCAGACTTCCGGGTGAACGAACGAACACACTTTATTTTCAAAGGGTTGAGAATTGGGCACGTAGGCCCTTCTAACATTCTGCCCTTCCTTTCTCTCTCCTTTTTACACCAGTACCAGACGTCTGAGAGTGTATGAATAAGAAGATACTGAATTCATTTATTTGCACATGCATTTTACATATTAATGGTGTAACGGTATTGCCTCCCCTGCTTTGCAGAAGAGGCCCAACAGTGGCCAAAACTCAAGAGTATCTAATATGGGCGTCATAGGTATCTACCTTCGCACAAGATTACTCTTGGCAGAGATGTAGATAGAAGGGTAATGATACTTCTATAACAAAGGAAGTCTTCACAAGATATTCAGATAAGCGAAAACAATCCTGCTTTGGCTGAGCACGTTGATTCTAGAATCTGCCGACAAATTTTGTGAAGGAATTAAGCACTTATTAATTTCAGCTCGTTCAAGCCCCCACCCCTGATTTATTCAGTGGAATTCTTATTATTCTGGTATAGCTCTGTTTAGAATGTGTATAGTAAATTGACTGAGAGAAACATGCAGTAACTTTAAAATGATTAAATCGAAGTTAAATTTGTAACATTCACAAAAAACAAAATTTAATAAGCGCTAAACTTTTAACAGTTTGAAAATAATTGAATAGTTTAAAAGAAAAAGGTTTCATCATTGATTTGTAGTAGAGACGATGGAAAAAAGTTCACTTTGGCTGCATATATTTCTCACTTAGCTGCCAATAGTAGTTTCTGCTCCCAATGATGGGTTCTTGTAACACTGCTCACACTCGCCGCTGGTCAAGGTTAAAGGCACCGCACAATCCTAGAACGTCAAGGAGTAACGGCCAAGCTGGTCCTGCGTCTGTCTATAAGATCCTCTTATGATGGCGTCTCGCACAACGTCAGTACACTTCTACCTTCACTTGGTTCCAGAGATTGTACTTTCTGCTGGTACCACCAATAACTATGATAAAGAATGGAAACGAAACACTCTCCTCAGTATTGCGTTTCCCGACACATACTTATGTGACCCCTCTTCTATTCTACTAGCCTATTTAACTCAGGATTTACCCTCGATGAGATTTAAATTTCTCAGAACTCCTGGATGGTGAGCATCGTGAAACATCAGAATTGATAACCACTAGCACAGAAGAGAAAACCAATGATGGTGAAGATGACAACGATGGAAGAACTGAAGGCAGCACTGGAGAAAATCAAGAGGGGCAAAGCAGCAGGGCAGGGTGGTATAACACCAGAAATGGTTAAGTACATGGGAGCATCGGGCGACCTGTTACTCTTAAGGGTCCTACAGGCAGCATGGTGCAACAAGACCATACCAAAGGATTGGGAGATTGCCATCATAGCACCAATTTTCAAAAAGGGTGACAACCGACAGTATGGAAACCATAGTGGCATATCCCTTCTCAGTGTCCCTGGTAAAATCTACTCTAGAATCCTAGAGCAGAGACTTCGACACCTAGCTGAGCCACAATTGGATGAGGTCCAGTGCGGATTCCAAGCAAACCGAAGTACTCAAGACATAATCTTCACACTCAGACAGCTGAGTGAAAAGGCCCTTGAGTATAAGAGTGAGATCCATCTTTGTTTCATAGATCTAGAAAAGCCGTTTGACAGGGTCCCCTGGAGCAAACTTTGGGACTGTTTGGCAAGGAAGAACATTCCAGCACCTCTGATTCATGCTATACAGAGCTTCTATAAGTCTTGCAGAAATTATGTGAGGACAGCAAACCATAAGTCAGAAGAGTTCAGGACCACCACTGGTGTAAGACAAGGTGATTTCCTGTCACCTTATCTTTTTATACTCCTCATGGACGATGTTATCAAGGCATGTAAGGAGAGTACAGGAAAGTATTCAGTGGGGTACTGGAAGAAGAGACAGGTCTGCATTTAAGAGCTGGCATTTGCTGATGATGTTGCTCTAATTGCTAAATCAAAGGCACATCTCCAATGCAAACTGCAAGTCTGGAAGGAAGAGCTGGAGAAGAGAGGGATGGTCATAAGCAGCTCTAAAACAAGATCCATGGTGATATCACGAGAAGAAAACATCAGATTAAGCTGGGAGAACAGGCCCTGGAGCAGGTCGACCACTTTAAATACCTCTGAGCTGTCGTAGACCGAAAGGGAGGCATCAAAGAAGAGTTGGCCACTCGAAAAGCAGCAGCTGGGAGACTTTTCAGGCCTTAAATCGAGGATTCCTCAGCAAGAGAGAGGTTGGTAAGAAAACGAAGATGGCTCTATACCACTTCACCTATGTCCCAGTCTTGACATATGGATGCGAGTCATGCGCAATGAATACAACCCACAAAAGCCAGATCCAAACCTCAGAAATGAGGTATCTGAGGAAGGTGGTTGAAGTAACAAGAAGAGACATGGTCCGCAACCAGATGATACGTCAGGGCCTTAAATCCCACCCCACAGACCCAAGTAGAACAGTCCCAACTTAGATGGTTTGGCCATGTCTGCAGAATGGGAGAAGATCGGCTACCACGACAAGCATGGGAAACAAAGAGCCAGGGATCCAGACAACCAGGACGACCCAGAATCCGCTGGGAGGACAACATTAGACAATCTTTGAAGGAGCGAGGACTAGAATGGAATAAGGCCAGGAGGAAGACAGCCGAAAGGATAGTCTGGCGCTCTCTCTTCCAAATCTCTACACCTCACGGTAGAAGAGGAAAGACTAAGTAAATAAGTAAGAGAATTAAATTTAATCCCACGGGATAAAACTTTCTTTAAATTTAAATTGAATAGCTTTAGCTTTACATTACATTTAAATTAAAAAAAGTTAATAATACAGATAGAATATGTTTACATTTACATCTCCACTGATTTGAAAAGTGTTCACAATATAAATTGAATATGTTTTCATTTATGTTTACACTGATTTGAAAAGTTTGAAACTTTCATTACTTTAAAAATGAATATTTTCACATAGACATGTCCACTTGGTTAAAGCTTGAAAACTTACATTAATTTTAAAGTGAATATGTTTATATGAACATTTACACTGCTTTGAAACTGTAAATATTTATACTTAGAATGTTCATCTTTTCTTTCATCTTTCCCTCCCTGCTCCCTAAGGAACCTGGGATTACCTTTTGCTTTTAGTTCGCTTTAAGAAAACTAGCAATAAAGCAATCACTAGCCCGTGCAGTGGTGGTTCATGAATCATCATTCAATACGCTGAGGTTGCCAGCCTCAAATGACTGGGACATCCACTAGCGATTTTCACATATTAAAAATTCACATGGCAATGAATATATACAATGTAAAATGAAAACTTAAGCCAACCCTGGCTCACAGACGTTTTGCTCAGATGAATAAAAGATACTTGAATCGGCCTCTTACATGCGTCTGGGGTGTCGTTAATTTAATAAGTTCCCTTTCTGACTTCGTGTGTGGTCCTTCAGTTTCCTTAGTCCCGGTTTCCTTATTTAATATGAAAAAGATTTCCTGGGCTATGAAAGTCCGTCCAAAATTCTCCAATAAAAGATGTCTGGTATGTTAAGAAATAATTCTGAATTCTAGCTTCACTCTAGCAAGGTCTGTATCTTGGCAAGCGACCTTCACAGTGGAATAACACTGAAACGTGTCAGGTTATATTCCCGGTCTCCCATGCATCTGTTTGTTATGGGGTTAAATAAACGCTCCAATCATTTTCAAACAGGCGGGTTCGGGGTGGTACTTTCAAAATATTCCACGTGAAATAAGGTGTGTAAAGCAAAAGGTCTCGTAATACCATATATGGCAATAAGACATGCGACGCCTTGCGTACAGACGCGCGAACATGTCGATAATCTCACATGACAACGTGTGTCAAAAGTAACAATTCATTACTTTATCAGAAAGTAATCTCTTATCGGTGTCTGTCCATAAGTTGTCTCCCCGTATTCCCAGCTTTCGTGATGCGCGCACCTGTCTTATCGGTGATTAGGCAGATAACGCTGGGCGATGAACGTGTTAATCCGTAGCTGCTGTGGTGGGTTTTGATGTTAAAGGAAAGTATTTAGTATCTGTCTACAGAGTGACGTCAGCTATGCAAGTCCCTGAGTCTAATAGTAGATAACGCTGGGCGATGAACGTGTTAATCCGTAGCTGCTGTGGTGGGTTTTGATGTTAAAGGAAAGTATTTAGTATCTGTCTACAGAGTGACGTCAGCTATGCAAGTCCCTGAGTCTAATAGTAGAGTATGAAGTTCTCAGGGTACCTGACTGCTACCACCCTACGATCTCACTCTGCGATTTATTTTGGGTATCTAGTGTTTGTGATGTTATTTATATGGCTTGATGTCTAGGGTAATGAAAATGTAGTGATAAATGCGTTAAACAAATACAATTTAATTCACTAACATCGAATAAACAAGACTGGGTTTAAAGTTATGATATATATGTATAGACAATTTAATTTCCTGTCCCTCAAATTTTTTTAGGACAGGAATGTTTAACTTAAAATGAAATTATGGGGTTTTATATCAAATTAATTACACAAGAAGGACATTAGTCCAATATATCTATTAATAGGTTAATGTTTATACACGTTTATTCCCTGGTGGAGACTACTGTTATCTGAAGAGTCACTAGTGGGAAAACTGGTTTTCACATCATATCACAAACTGTTACTGAATAGGGTGGAGATCGAACATATTTGAGCTAGCATGTAAGCCCTGAAGATTTAGGCTTATCTTTAGTATCCGTGTAGACCCTGGATGACTGGTTTGAGAAAAATGCACACGATCCACTGCCGTGTATTCTGGAGTCTGCTACTACTTGTATGCTCTGATAAAGAAACAACCGGTAGGTTGCCTCAACTGCTGCAGCTCCGACTTCTGACCAACTTGAACTGGGTGATGTAACTCTGAAACGAGAGGAACAAGCCTCCCTAAGTCTCCTGCTGACTATCTCCACCACTACCAATTTAACATCATTAAACAAGTATTGTGATCAGATAAAATAGCTAACTAAATTAGCTACCGTCTTTAACTTTATTGTGACTTCTTCATAACAGTGGGTATCTTCTTTTCCACATAGTCTCAACGCCCCTGTACATATACATCATCATCTTCTTCAGCTGAAGTACAATCTTTTCTTTTTTCAAAGTTAATATACCAATAGGCCTGCCAGTGACTTCCTGGTCTTATAGTCAAAATATGTATGACAATATTCAACTCAAATTTAGTGTGATTTGCTTCCTATGTCTGCTTAGACATGCCTCTGCTCCTAGTATGTCGCAATCTTCCACAAAGGCAAAATGTCGTACACACTCAAAGTTATGGCGCCCTATCTGGGTTTGCCTCTACATATAATAATGTATTAAAAAGGTTATTCATCTTACCGCAATCAATGAAATAATCACACACTATGTTAAGGTTTACAGGCTGTCAATGGTCACTTTTGAACAGCTGATGCTACAGACGCAACGGTCATTAATTGCTCTGCTTGAAACTTTGCTTGTATGAAAAATCTTTATCAAGTGCTATGTCTATTCTAACATTAACCAATCAGTTTAAACTAAGTCCGATGTGACTCTTTTTTGAAATTCCCAACATTTATTTATGAAAATCCCAAACATTTTTGTACGTCTATCAATAAGTTCGTCCATCTGATTCTAACATTTCTGTTTAGACTATGTGTCGCGTACGCTGGCAAAACTTCAAAGTTATACCTCTGCCCTTCCTCCTAGTAGTGTCTATCAAATGAGGCTAGCCAATGTGACTTGTTTCCAAGCGACGACTAGAAAAATATTACTTTTAAATTGAGTTGGGATATCAGTGTGATCGTCTGTCTGTTTGTCAAATTTTTATTTTATGCGATAACTCAGTCACTTTTGAAGCGAATTAAAAGATGAAAAGTGATTATTAATCAGGCTAATGTCCTTTATCTAGCCAGTATATTTTCATCTACGTCTTTATCTAAGTTTTCATCGTCGTACTTTTCTCTTTATTTATAAATCTAGATACGTTTTTATGGGAAATAGGATAGTATTGAATAAACAACATTAATGCTTTTAATTCCATTCTGTCTTTTCTCTTTTTATTCCTCCGTCTATAGAATGCAGTATATTATTTACGTTTTCTGTCTTTCTTTAGTCCCATTTGCTCTCCCCTGCACTCATGTGTTCGTTAGTTTCAGTTTGAAAATACCCAAGCGGGTCTAGACTTTTTCCATACTAACCCCCTCTCGCTCTATCAGTCTCCCGTCTTTTTTTGAAGACGAAACACGTGTTTGCCGACTTGAACAAAACCGTTTCATTTTATATTAAAAAAATTAGTACGGAGCAACGAAAAAGCCTTTTGTAAGGGGGTGGATACCCTAGCGTGGCGTTAATAGTTTCAAATCGCATGCCTCTCGTTGGCGTTTTTGAAAATGTGACGTTCTGAAAAACGACGTCTAATGGCAACTGTCGCATGTTGTAACTAATAATAGATTCTTAGAATACGTTAGTTAAAAACAATTCAAGGAGTGTCCAATATTTTGCATTAGATTTTATCGTCCTTGACAATTTTCAAATTTGTATAGTAGCGGGTTATAAACGGTAACGTTACGTCACTAGAATTGGACTTTTTGGAAAATATGAGTAGGGTAGGGCAATGGTAGCTATCTTGGCGTATTGGAACAAAATTCAAATACAGTATTATCATTATAATTTGAGAGGGAGGGTTAAAAACGGTGCATTTCACTACAGCGGCCAAGCTTGGTACGAGGGAATTTTACCAACCTGCCTCTCGTAATATTATCTCTACCTCTCCTTGCAAATGTGAGGTGTTTATCATCCACAAGGAGTGTCAGATAACAGACAAGATACAATATACTAAAAGTAGTGGAAGAATACTTGAAAATATAAACTATCTGCTACATAGTATAGAAAGAAAGAAAGTGCGACAATTGAAAGCACGCAATAAAATCAGTACCACAAATGCACAGATTACTGCCGGAGTGAAACAGAGATCCACAGGGGTCGCCCCATTCTGTCACAAATGGGACAATTTCAAGCGTTTTAAACGGGAACGGGTTAAGCTGGAAGTGAAAAAAATGTGCAGATAGCCAAGATAATTCCAGTGCTATGTGGGAATTAGGAATCGACGAAAAAATTATTCGACTTAAAATTAGGTCTTCAATTTTGAGTCGTTTTTAAATCCTAAAGTCGAGGGGTCGACTTAAAGTCGGATGACGTATTCTTGAGTATTTGGAGTATTTATATTTCTCTATTTCTGTGTTTGTTTTGACTGTTCTTTCTCATGTCCATTAGCTGTAATATTTCTTCTATTATTCAATTCACCTTTACTATTACTTTTCTTGTTTTTATTATCTTAACTCTCTCTCTTTCCCTCTCTCTCTCTCTCTCTCTCTCTCTCACTCTCTCTCTCTGTCTCTCTCATGAAAGGGTAGGCTATAGTATGCAAGATAAGTGAGAACGGGAAGGGCAGAATGTTAGACGGTCCTACGCGCCCAATTCTTAACCCTTTGAAAATAAAGTTTGTTCGTTCGTTCTCTATCTCACTCTCTCTGCCTCTCTCTATCCTGTTCAAAATTATGTCTGAGGCAAGTTGCCCTACACGTTCCTGAGAGACTGAATAATAAACAAATTTATCGGAAAAACTTTTTTTGACATAGCTCCCACAGTAGGAGATAAAATCGAAAGTTATTTTAACATATCAAAAGAAAGAAACGCAAATGAAAGACCAGGCACATGCAACGTCAGTGTAGGAGTCTGAACAATTGTTTGTAAGAAAAGATGGATTGAAGGTATAGCAGACACATCGTAGAAATGACACAGACCACCACGTCATCTCATTCCGTTAGCTGTAACTAAGCCAATACCCAACTCTCCAACGATCGCTAACTACAGAGGACAAAACGAAGAACAACAGACCAGTTTGAAAATCCGAGCAAGTTTTCTGTTTTTTAATATCCATTTGTTGTCACTGACAGCCAGCCATGGTTTAAGTTTTAATACATATTTGTTAACAGACATCAACAACCCACGGGCGCCGAAACATGACAAGAAGATTAATAGAGAGAATACGGCAACTATTTAACTATACATTAGCAAATTGGTGACTCTAGTCAACGTATACTTGCTCACTATTTAATTAATTAATGCACTCATTCAAGCGGTCACCAGCCTTCTATTCTTGCTGGACGCTAATGTCTCGGCAATTCTGTTGCTTTAATTAATATCAAGATATGCATGGGCTAGCCATCTGAACTTTTCCTTTTCAGCGTGATTCTTTTCATTTGATATTTGTTGACTCTGGAGTCAAGACACACATGAATCCTCCCCCTTTTTATTTATTTCTTCTTCTTCTTACTCTTCTTCTTCTGCTTTATTTTCTTCTTCTTTTTATTCTTCTGCTCTGGTCCTTGGTCACTGACTGACGAAGCAATGAGTGTCATCACGCCTGGTGACGTCTTACAGGGCAGTAACAAACTGTCTCCAGCTGGCTCGGTGGGCGGCCATCCTTCGTGTAGTGCCACAACTCCCTTAAGAGTATAAAGGAGATAAAAGGGCCTAAACACTTGCGTAATCAGGGCAAGACTTTTGATGATAAGATAACCTCCGGTTGTTCTTCTTCTTCTTCTTCTGCGTTCGGTTTGTAGTCATGCTAAATCTGCAGGCCTGTCGCCAGGACGAAGTCCACAGTCTTTTCCAGGTCGGCGCGGCAGCCCCATAGCTTCTGCTGGAGCTCATCACCTTTTGGCCAGGTCGCACGTCGCAATTTATCATGGGTTGGACAGTTCTGGAGAATGTGTTCTGGAGTCTGGATACCAGTTCCACATGGGCATTCATTCGTGTGGGATATCTTGAGGCGATAGAGATGTCCAAGTAATCTGCAGTGACCAGTTCTCAGGCGGAAAATTGTCGTCTGTTGGTGTCTGTTTAGGTGGTGGATTGGGTCATCTCTGCTGTATATATCCCCTTCCTCCTTCCACTGATTTTTGTACTTGTTGTGGATGATGGTTTTTGCTTCCCGATAGGGCAATGGGTGGCTGTATTGTTCCATTTTACTGCCACTTCTTGATAGAGCATCTGCTTTCTCATTACCAGACCTCCGGTTGTAATGATCAGTAAATATTTTCCTAACATCGTTAAAAGCGTTCATAATATTTGTACCCATTTCCTTCTTCTTTTACCTCTTATGGATTTATTAAGAAATTCCATTTCAGCTCAGTACTGCAGTCTGCTATGCTGTCATATTTAAGATTTCTTCAACCCAAACTCTTCTGATCGTCCTGACTTCTGGTCGCTCCCATTTTGAGATTATCTGCCCACGTTGCTGCGTGACTGAAATGCATCTTTACTAGGAGTTTAAATTTACTTAATCTCTGTAATTTTTTAACTCCCGATTAAAAAATGTAAAAAAGCCACTGATTATGGCTGCTAATGAGCTGCTTACCCTCCATGTGTATTTGCTCGGATGCCGTCAAAATCTCACACCTATTTTATGTCAGTTGTATTACCCGGCGTTGAGTGGTTTATGTCATGGTGAACCGTACAAACCTTAAGACAAGTGGTACACTTGCCAAAAGGACAAAAAAAACATTAGTATCATAGTTAAGTTAGCATATATATATATATATATATATATATATATATATATATATATATATATATATATATATATATATATATATATATATATATATATATATATATTATATATAATATATATATATATATATATATATATATATATATATATATATATATATATATATATATATATATATATATATATATATATATATATATATATGTGTGTGTGTGTGTTAAGTTAAATTTCGCGGGGGATTAAATTGTTTGAGATCCTCACATGTGAGTCTAGTATTTTAAAGACGCACATGTGAGCACATCTAAGTTTATTGTATGTCTTTTTATTTGCGTGCCGCCGTGCACGATATTTGAACGGGATGGCTCGGTTTTGGTTGCGTCGATCTGTTGCCATCTAGCAATGATGCTTGAGGCAGATCCGGATATTAGCCGTCTGTCGTGGTTGAGTTAGAGTGTAGCGTATTTGTCGAGTTGGACAATAGTAGTGAAATCGACAAGGGATAGTGGACTGACAGAGTTATAGCTTACACACACAGAAAGGTGTAAATAGGAGATGGACTTGAGACAACCTGGAAGAAGATTTATCAAAATGATCTCTCTCTCCAAGCCTCAACACACTTATACTGTCTAAGCACCTCCTGCTCTCACTCTTTTCAAACATAGAGATTATAGTAAAGAGCTAAAACAAGTTAATTATGGATGAAAGGGTCGTGAACAGCGCATTAATAAATGTGTAAACTTTATTAAAGAAGAAAAGCATGAATATAATGCATCTCATCATACACAGCATAATACTCATCAATAATCATCAATAATCAAAATATGCCAAATACACCAACAACAACACACACACAACCGATCACAAAACCTGTAGAACACAGAGAATGAATAACTTGAGTGTCAGTCCGTCCGCTTTCGTGGGACCAAATGTAATAGTTCCAGAAAAAGTGTCTTACATGTAGATCCTTCACCCGTGTGTTACCGGGGCCCGGAAGGGGAGCAAAGAATAGTAACACTGCACCCTACCACGCATGTCGTAAAAAGCGACTAAGGAGTGTATGGGCATGGGGCTGTTTACCCCATCCCGTAAAAACTTCGCACAGTGGGCTGATCACTTGCTTGCCAACCAATCTGATTACGGAAACAATGATAGATTGTTTGGTCTGTTTTTGTTCCACAAAGACGCCACCAGGCGTGGTGGAAACAGCAATAGATTGATCAATTTGTTGTTGCCCTAAGACGCCACTAGGCGTACTGGCCACATACTGCTTTGCCGGTTGATGGCTAAGGATGGAAGAAGAAGAAGAAGAAGATGTAGATCCTTCAAGGCGAGGGAATAAGCCTACAAAACTTTCCTTGCTGGTGCTATCATTGGTGACCTCTAATTGCGCGAGGTGGGCTGGAAGACTCTATTTACCTCTGGTTTACCAAATGAATAAAACTGCGTGTCAGTCTGTCCGCTTTCGTGGGACCAAATGTGCCAGCTCCAGAAAAGTGTCTTACATGTAGATCCTTCAAGGTGAGGGAATAAGCCTACAAAACTTTCCTCGGTGGTGCTAAACGTTGGTGACCTCTAATTGCGTGAGGGGCTGGAAGACGCTGTTTATCTTCTGCTGACCAAATAAACAAACTGAACGACAGCCTGTCCGCTTTCGTGGGACCAAAGGTGCTAGCTCCAGAAAAGTGTCTTACCTGTAGATCCTTCAAGGTGAGGGAATAAGCCTACAAAACTTTCCTTGGTGGTGCTAAACGTTGGTGACCTCTAATTGCGTGAGGGGGCTGGAAGACGCTCATAAGTGCGAGGTTTTCATAACCCAGAACTACACCAGACGAAGTTATTTGGGGACGAAGAGAACCAGGCGCTCTTATCCGGCGCTATTGCTTGCTTGGTATTAAATCCGGTTTAAACTGGTTTGGCTGTGCTTTGGCTGAGTGCCCCGTTTAGGCACACAAAGGCGGGTGATATCAGATTCTGCAATAGACATGCTGGGCGGTTTTGATATTCTGGAAGCCGCAATGCTCTGACTGGTAATCCACTAGGCGAGTAGAGAACTACTACTGCCTTAGATGATTTCAGATTTAGCGTTGGCTCGTTGCACTGCGTGAGCTTAACTTGGCGTTGACAAAGGGTTTTCTGGGTCAGGAATGGGGTTGACGACTCGTGATTGCTAGCTGTATTTAGAATCCCTCTAGACCGAAGAGTATATGACATTCTTCGCCTGACTGGAGATTTGACTCTAGCAATTCGGTATCCCTGAAACTGAGACCCCCAAAAAAGACACCCTTTACATCAAGCAACAACAAAATCACTCTAATGTTTTATAACCAGTTATGCTCCGCTCCTTCCACTCTATCAATTATAGCATGTGCCCGCATAGGCTTAATATCTTTTGTACACCCATATACCTGTCAGTAATCGTTCTGACAGCATTAATCTACTCCACTTCTTCCAACTAAACATGCAGGAAACCTAACCTTGTAGTTACAGTTGAATGAATATGCTTATTCATCTTACAACATTAAATGAATTACATAAACAGATTACAGCATGTGACATTACACAAATAAACCATATGTCCCCTTGGGGAAATACATTAACATTCCACAAAATGAGTACATAGAAAATGCAATGTTCTTGCTATAATAATACAGCTGTGGCTGAATCATAAGATATAATTATATCTATGCCTGGTGACTGCTTTCTGTGAAAGTTATAGACTCTTGCCTAGCCACACAAGTAAGCATAAAATGATTCTCCCTTGCCACTAGAAATATCTATCCAAAAAAAAAAAAGAATAAGTGACTTTCTAGTATAATTCAGTGTTAAGTGAATGATCCACACCTCTGACCTTATCTTGCAGAAATGACAGTTAATTTTGCTGACTCTTAACCCAATGGTAAGCATTGTATGAACTGATTCTACGCCTAGTATCTGTTTTTGTAAGTTTATCATTTCCCATTATAAACCGTAACAGTTTAAGCACCACTTAACTAAGGCCGTAGACAGCACTACATTATCACTGAATTAAATTTAACCGGGAGAAATCCACAAAAATTATGAAGTAAGTCACCATTCCTTATCAGATATATATAAAGCTAACATGAATATTCATATATTAATAAGAACATGTCAACTCACCCGACCCGAAAAATGACTAGAGATAGGCTCTTAACATTTAGTTCTGTGTTAAAGTCTGCCTTATCTCATGATGGTCCATCTCGGGCCAGGAAAATATTCACGAGTGTGTTAGTCTATTAAGACTAACCAGATATATAGCTTACAAACAACGCACCCGGGACACCTGCATAACCTGATTCTACAGATGTATCGGCGTAATGCGTAATGAGGAGTAAGACAAGGTTATTCTAGAGACATCAGAAGTCAACAATTGCAAGAAAATTCCTTCAGGTAGAGACATGCATAATATTTTGAGAGCTCTAACTCGTCTAAGGGGCAAAACCCAGAGACTGACCGCGATTGTTATCTCCCCCTTGTTTCGAAGATCAAACTATTTTACCGACCGTAAAAGATTGGTCTCTGCTAACAAGCCGTGTCTTCACAGAAACCCGTTCGCTCGTTCAACGCGATCAAAGACTTAAAGCAACCAGAGGAATGTTTCTCTGGTCAAACGAACCACAGGTGCGTTTAGATAACATTACGTTACCGCTACGCTGACCGTTAAAGGCCAGAACGTAAACAAACCGCGGGTGAGGTTTGAAAAGGTGAAAAAAATAGGGCCACAAAGGTAGAAAAGAAAATATAAAATAACAAGGAAACCAGAACATTAAGAGTATTAAAAAGAATCGGACGTGATGATAAAAAATAAATTAATAGTCACTGTGACACCGTCAATGATAGACGTGATCTTGCCCTAAGTCAAGGAAAGATACGCGGACGATAATGTTATTTTTAATTGAAAGATGAGGAGGCCATTTCTTGAAGAACCGTACCAAGAATCCTTCCAGTATTCCAGCCCCCCGCAAGGGCTCGTTAATTCCGCCTCGGATACTTCGAGTTCCTACGGCATTATGGCATAGCTTCGGCTGGACCAGATGTATACTTCCGTTAGTGTGTCCCTCTAATGCCAGGAGCAGATTATTATTGAAATTAAGATGTATACGTAAAGATGAACATGGTCCATTTGTCAGAACCATGTATTCTGCCAAGACGGTGACCTTGATGATATAACGGCCAGTGCAGTCAATCAAAGGCCATATCAATGTTTTCTTAATGATGTATGATGTCCACCACATGATTGTGTATTTATAAAATGTTCCTGCCATGCAACCATGTTGATGGCCGTCTACCTTACTAATGTCCACGTTTCTTGATCAATAAATTGTATCGACAATGTTCCCTACGAGTCCAGCATTTGTTCCTCGCCAGTTTGGTCCTACTGTTTGACCCATTACTCAATGTGACCAACCATTAACTATCATCATTCTATGCCAGAGTTAAACGGCCCACACATCATTCGTGTTAGCAAATAATACGTCGGCCACGAACAGTAAGCCCGACAGGCAGCACTACCACCAAGATAATACACCGGTAACAATATATATATATATATATATATATATATATATATATATATATATATATATATATATATATATATATATATATATATATATATATATATATATATATATATATATATATATATATATATATAGCCCAGACAAACACAAAGCAAGCTGCCTACCAAAATACAAAGCAATTAAAGCATCTAAAGAAAAAAAAACCGAAAAGGAGGAAATTGACAAGAACAAGACAGACAACACTAACCAAACAAAATAACCACTCAAACAAACACTATGTTAGCCAAATAACCAACCAACATACCAAAAAACGAAACTTAAAAAGAAAACGAAATGAACGAATTTATCATGAAAATTAGAATAAGAATGAATAAAGTAAGAGTTTTATCTCGTTTTGGAGAGACTGGTACCGTTCAGATTAGACACCAGCTTCGTCGGTTATATTAGGGTGCAAGTGCAAATATAAAAGATACTTCATGAAATAAACTATTCATTCTACTGGTTGATCTGAAGGCAAATGCATCCATGTCTGGTGTGACGAAACGTCTGTCCTTGTCCTTTTGTGTGATCTCTCACACCTCCTGCCCTACGGCAGTATCATTTTTTCTTCTTCATTTTTCTCTCCGATCGCTTTTATTTGGCATTTCATTTTTCTCTTTCATACATTTTACTCTTATTGCTGGACATAGCATGGGGAAAGTCTCTAACACGCCACTCCCCTATGGAAGTATTTGCTACGGTAGTAATTCTTATCTTATTGTGTCGTATTCACGCTTCACGAAGACGTGTTAAGTTACGCCACGTTATTAGACGGTCAGTGACAATATTTTATAGCATAATCTGTCTGACCATCTTTTCAAGCGACGGTGCTTGTTTATCCAAGCTTGTGTTGGGCAAGAGTGCTGAATAGAACCAGATTTGTTTGTCTGGCGAAACACAGGATAACCCGTGCACGAGGCGGAACTTATGACATAAGCGCTTCCGGGTCATTCTTGTTACACCAACATTATTGTCTGTGTGACACATGTGGGCATGTTGTCATGTGTGTTTACCGATCTGTCTGTAAGTTTGTACACGAGGGCATCGGATAGCATATTACCATATATGGGAGCCGTGACCTTTGCACAATTTTTCCATGTCCGAAATATTTTGAAAGTACCACACCAGACCTGTTTGAATATGATTGGAGCGTTTATATAACTCCATCACAAACGAAGTCGTGAGAAAAAAGGGAATATAGTCTGACCTTTTCGCAGTTTTTTTTCACTGCGAATTTCACGCTCGCCAAGACAACATCAGACCTCGCCAGAGTGAATGCTAGATTCATAATTCCTTTTGTTAACCGGACCTTTTATTGGAGAACCACATATAAGACTTACAAAGCACAGGAAATAACTACATTTTAATAAGGAACACCGGGACTAGAAAACTGAAGAAAGACACGGAGTCAGAAGGATCTGAAGTTAAACTTAACAGCCCCCAGTACACGTGAAAGAAGGCAGCGGCCTGCGCTTTTTCTTAAGTCCTCTTAGCAAAACGTCTGTAGCCAGGATTGGCGTAAGTTGTGATTTACATTTCATATTTTATTACTAACATGTGAACTAACATAAATATGTATATATTACCATGTGAAGTTTTACCGTGTGAAAACACGCTATGTGGATTGTCAAAAGTCTCCATTTGGAGAACTGGCGAACCTCGTATTAGAAAGCTGATTCAAGAACCACAAACTGCACAGGCTTGGTGCTTGCTTTCTTGATAAGTTTTCGTAAAAGAACTAAAATGCATCAACGTGTCGGTATCCCTATTGAGCAGGGAGGGAAGATGAAAGAAATGCGAAATTCTAAGAATTAATAATACAGATTCAAGCTTTTCACTCCGTGT
>JAMPIV010000343.1:0-71475 GCA_024509875.1 Oreohelix idahoensis | reverse complement strand
AAGAGGATGTTGCACATGTGCCAGTAACAGAATTGTTAATACCTGTTATTCAGTCATGAATTTAACTGTTTTTAAATTGACACGGAATCACGTAACCAATGTTTTGGATTCCCCTCTTTAATCATTGTGATACAAATGGAATTTGTTCATCCGTGTTGTTTAGTTCACATCACTTCAAACCCCACGAGCTTCATGTCCAGTTGGGGTCATCACAATTCACCCCCGCATAAAAAAAGGTATCTCTCGAGAACATTTTTTCTATTATATTGTCCTATTCATTTTTCTTCCCACTGTCAGTCATTTACTTGAGCAAGAATCTGCTATTCCAAACTTGCATAAACTCTTCCAGGTCTTACATTTTTCACTTAGTTTGATCTCAAAAGGGGACACTGCTCAGGTCTTGGTTCATTGACTTGAACACTCTTTGTTCACATCACATTTAACTGCTAGACTTCCTAAGGATCCATGTTAGTTGTGGAGAAAATATTCTTACTGGGTCCATTAAAGTTCAGTCACGACCTAACTTCATACTGAAACAGGGGCAATAACGTATCCAAAAATCCTAAACTTGTCATGTCCTTACTACTAAGAACGCAGTTGCGCAGTCCTTCTCCGGCCTTGGTTCAATTTCATGGTTCCAAATCTGTCTGCTTTCACAGCTGAACCTAACTGTTCTTTTGCGAAAAGGCTCAACAAATCGTGTGCAACTGGGACACATCAGAGTGCCAGGGCCGCTTTGCATAACTGTTAAAGATGATTTAATCATGTAATTGTACATGGTTGTCCATGTTTATTTCTGTATCAGTTAATCTACACGCTAACAGTTCTATTCGTGGTCCAGCCATGATGTTTTTTGCACTTATATAAATGTTAATTGATCGCGATATTGGTCTGAAGATCACTTTGTTATGATGACGTAGTTATGGTGCATTAACATAATTATATGCAAACCGTTAGACGGGGCCTTTCGTTATTTAGATTTGTGACCAAGAAGGTCGACCGTCGAAGCTGTTGATACCATTGATATTTAGTTGAATATTTATCTCTCTACGTGGGCTGGTTTATTGTAACGAAGGTCGCCACTGATATGATATAATAGATTCTGTAACAGAAGGTTTTGAGTTCGAGGAAACATGTTGTTCAGAGAAGAATTGCATCGCAATTTGGATTATATTAACTCCATGTATGGTTTCCGATACTTCAGTGATTAACTCCGTGATGGCAACTCGCGTATGTAATTATTACCATGATATGTTTATGTTTCTTTGAAGGACAAGTAGGAGCTGCCAAATTACTCATATATTGAATTGTTTGGACCATGAATATGTTTGCCTATTTCGTCCAATTAAAAACTAACGTAATCTATGTGGACCCATAAACCATCAAGACGTTGTGGAATTCATTTTTATATAATTCAAGTTCATGGCACCACCTATACGACCATTTGCTACTATCAATTGGATGCACGTATGCTCTTTATCAATAACATTCCTTATAAATCACTAAAAACAAGCTCAAACACTTATACATTAAGAAATGGTTCTCCACCCCTCCAAAGTATTACATCTTATACCAGTTAAAAATTCAACTTATCTTCGCACAGATGCTTCTTCCAAGGGTATCAGGCAGCATTAAATGCAGTACTTCCAATTATTACACTGCAGTACCATCCTGCACATATTCCAGGAAACCTTACTGACAATCAATCAATCAATACCCTTTTGCCTAACCAAGGTAAGAATAGGCCTTCAAACCAAAACACATACCAAGTCTTCATGTCCTGTGGCCATCCGCTAAAGTTCTGTCCCACGTTTTCCTCATATTTTCACCTCTGATTCCTGCTCTCTTCTCCATGTGTTTTTTTTGGGTTGCCTTCTGCCTCTCATTCCTCTGTGGATTCCAGAACAGGACTGCTTTGTAAATACTTATCTACAGGTTTCCCTCTATGTCCAATTCCATCGGCCACGGTCTTCTTCTCAACACTCTTGGTCCACTGGCACTTGTCTTGGTTCTTGTCATCAATTCCACATTGGTGACTTTGTCAATACCATGTCAGTCCTTCTATTCTACGAAAGCACCCGTTTGTTAAAAGTCTGAAGCTTTTTGGTAGTTTTTTTTTTTTTGTATCTCACATGTCCAGAAGCCATAACAATAATGCTGACTTGACATTTGAGTTGAAGAATCTTATTTTCGGTGGTGGACTTGATTTCTCTTGTTCCTCCAAATGTTTCTCAATGCAATGAACGATTCATTCTTGCTTTTTGTTATTCTTATTTTGATATCACTGTTCTGTCCATCCCAACTTTGACTATATTACGTTCCAAGATATGTGTGGCGATTCATACTTCTTTTAGTGGTGTTTCTTCCAGATCATCCGTTGGTATCATGTTCATGACATTTATTTCCATCAATCATTGTCCTTATTTCCCTGTGCACTTTCAGGCCCTCTTGTTCTGAACTCTCATCGAGGTATTTTCAATTTTTCTCTTCGAATCTGATTAAGATTTAAGGTGACAGAAGAGGCCAAGTCATCTACAAAATCCCAGATCATCAAAGGCTGTTTAGTCATATTCCACTGGAATTCATTTCAGGTGTGTTGATGTCGATTGTTTTCATAACCCAATCTATTGCTAGTAAGAAAAGAAATTGAAGACAAGAGGGCATCCCTGTCACACTCCCGTTCTATTATCCTTAACGGTTCTTTAAGTTTGTCCTTCATGAAGAACTTTTACATGTCCATGTCTTCATAGGTCTTCTTTATTATGTTATTGTTTCTTATCATGGGAAAATTATCTCATAATGCATCATCAATTTCCTAAGTGATTCTGTGTCTTCACTGACAAATGTTCTTTGCATAGTCCGCGAATCCGATGTGTAGAGCGGAAGAATTCCATTCCTGACTTTGTTCAACTATTATTCTCAATGTGGCTATATGGTCTGTACAGGATCTATTTTGTTCGTAAAAATTGCCATGTTCATCTCTCAGTTTGCATGAATAAGGACTCTCTAATTCTCACCAGGATGATTTCTGTTAAATACTTTTGATGGCACTGATAGTTTAATTATACCTCTATACTTTGAGCACACACTTGTATATTTCCCGTCTTATGGCAACTTGACAAGATAACCTGTCCTTCCATTATGCTGGTATGTCCTCTCTCTCCCAGACTTTGCCATAGTAGTTTGTATTATATTCATCTTTGTAGATGCGTATCAGTATCTGTTTTGAATGGCCTCTGCTGGACATTGCAATCTGGGACCAGCTTCTTTTTCCAACATTTCAGATGCTTTATGGCTTTCCTTATTTTTCACTACTTGGTCGTTCACTACTTGATTTGTAGCTCCTCTTCTGCTGGCTGGATGTCTGGGTGATTAGTTGGAGTAGTGTCTAGTTGAAGATAGTTCCTCAAATGTATCTGTCCATCTCTTCATCTGTTTCTTGTACATTACTAAGCAATTAATCCATTCTTATCTTTTAATGAGGCCATTTTCTTGCTTATATTTCCCTGTTAGCTTTTCTTTGTGTTATTGTACAGGCCCCTCATATTTCCTTTGGCTGACAGCTTCCTCTGTTTCCCTTGCCAAATCATCAATATAGTTCATCTTGTCTCTTTTGATGTTTCTTATTTGTTTGCTTCTATGTGCACTTCATGAGCTCCCTTTGCTTTGGAGCTCTCTGGTTTTACTTTTGTTTATATCTTCTTTCTTGATTTTCTTGTCTGCTTTCTACTCAATTGGTTTCTGTTGTTATCCAGGCTTTGGGCTGATGTTCTTTCTTTTTACTCAGTACTTCTTTCACATGTCTCGTTTCCATATATTTTTATTACTTGTTTTCCAGTGGTCTTCTGTTATCTGTTTCATCTTCCAGCTGTTCGAGTACTTGGTAATTTGTTGGATTCTGTGGATTGAAAATTTTTCTCTTACAAGGTATTTCCTTGATTTCTCAGATATCCCCACATTATAACTGTTTGTCTATATAGCTGTATGCTGTTGTAAATGTCTTTCCAGATTACAATGGTGTCTTGGAACAATAAGAAATGAAAGGGACATAACAATTTTGAAGGGGGACCTAAATGCGACACTAGGATCAGGACAACAACTGGCTTTGATGTCAATTCATGGGAACGCGGGATTAGGTTTTGATGAACGAGAATGGGGAACTATTAGCAATAAGTCCTGTGCTTCAAATCAACTAGCTATAGAGGAAGCATAATTTCCACATAAAAGGAACACATTAAAGCAACATGGATATCACCAGACCACAGAACTGAGAATGCGATTGTTCACATATGCATAAGCAGAAGTTTAGATCATCATTGTATGATGTGAAAGTATGTAGAGGAAGCAGATGTTGTATCAGACCACATCTTCTGTTGGCTAAACCAAAATTAAAACTCAAACTTACTGACAACTGAGCGTGCAAATACGCTGTTATAGAGAAAGAGCTGCTTGCGATCATCTGGTCTGTTTTACAGTTGTGAGCGATTATCTCCTGGGATCTCGTTTTATATTCCAATCGGACCAACAAGACTTCTCCTACCTCAAAAGGACTAACCACAGACACACAAAGGTCCGCTCGATATGCAATTCTGATGAAGCCATTTACATGTGACATCCAAGTCATAAAAGATTACTGGAAATGGTCTTGGCAGATTGTTACTATCGCGCCTGCCCACAGCCATATTACTAACAATTCAAAATAACATTGATCTAAAGACATGTTTCCATAGCATATAGGACATGCATTTTTTTCTGCGCTGCATTGCAAGTAGTTTTATCTGGCGGCTGCTCTCATGTATACTTTAGAAATTAATATTACTGAAACATTTACGAGTTCTGTAAACCCGGGTAAATACCCTGGTGGATGCCAGTGAACCCATTACTAACGTGTCGATACTAGACTGTGAAAACTTACAGTGAAAGTTTCAATCGATATGTTATTCTCACTTTAGAAAACATTCCATGACTTCATATACTATGCATTCGGTTGAGGATATGCATTTGTAGCAAAACTGATTTGAACTTTAACTACTCCTAGATTCACTTCACTTCATGATTGCTCAGAACTGTGGAATCCATCGTATTCCTTGACATTCAAAGTCTTCTTCTTCTTTGATCCATAACCACCAAACGTCAAAGCAGTCAGCGGCCATCACGCCTGGTGGCGTCCTGTAGGGCAGCAACAAATTGATTCCACTTTGCTCGGTCGGCGGCCATCCTTCGTACAGTGCCCCAACTGTGGTTCATTCTTTGCATCTCAGCTTCCACAGTTCTCCGCCAAGTTGTTTTTGGTCGGCCTCTCTTTCGCTTTCCCTCCCCTCGGGGGCCCATAGCATAGCTGTTCTTGTGATGGTATCAGGGTCCCTCCTGAGGACGTGGCCAACCCAACTCCAGCGTCTGCCAGCTATGAATGGTGTGCATGTCCTCCTGATTACTCCGAAATAAGTAGTTCTTGGTTGCTGATGGTGTTTGGCCAAAAGATTCGGAGAATTTTCCTTAGGCAGATTGTGTGGAAGGAGGACAGTTTCGACATTTCCTTTTCTGTTACTCTCCAACATTCCGCACCATAGAGAAGCACAGAAAGTACACAGCTCTCATACAGTCTTAATTTGTTGTTTGTGCTGTACTGGGAAGACTTCCAAATGTTGTTGAGAATAGCAAAGGCTGTTCTCGCTTTATTCATTCTGTTGTTAATGTTAATGTCCTTGCTTGTTCCGCCATCAGGTGTTACTATGCATCCTAGGTAAGTAAATGTGTCTGTCTGTTCTTACTTCGACATTCACAGTGTTAGATCTATATGACTGTTGTTTCTTGTATATTTTTTAATTGAGATATTCCCTGTTTGATATCGTGTACGCAGTTATATCAATTATTATCATATTTTGTTTTAACTTTGATTAGGTGTATTATTATTGTGTATACATTTTCGCATCTTGTAAAAAAAATAAATTGTGTTAACTCATTTTACGAGCTCGTACATACATTTTTTAGTGAAATCTATGTTTTGTATTTTGTTATTATGTATGTATGTTGTCATACATTGATAAATTTCTTAATTATTTTTACGCATTTGCACATTCTTCTTGTATTCATAGTTGTCTTCTTCTTTGATCCTTAGCCGCCGATCGTCAAAGCAGTCAGTGGCCATTACGCCTGGTGGCGTCTTGTAGGTCAACAACAAATTGATTCCACTCTACTCGGTCGGAGGCCATCCTTCTTACAGTACCCCAACTCTGGTTCATTTTTTGCATCTCAGCCTCCACAGTCCTCCGCCAAGTTATTTTTGGTCGGCTCTCTTTCGTTTCCCTTCGGGGTCCATAGCATAGCTGTTCTTGTGATGGCATCGGGGTCTCTTCTGAGGACATGGCCAGCCCAGCTCCAGCGTCTGCCAGCTATGATGGTGTGCATGTCCTCTTGTTTGCTCCGAGTAAGCAGATCTTGGTTGGTGATGGTATTCGGCCAAAAGATTCGGAGAACTTTTCTTAGGCATGTTGTGTGAAAAGAGGACAATTTCGACATTTCCTTCTCTGTAACTCTCCAGCATTCCGCACCATAGAGAAGCACAGAAAGCACACAGCTCTGATATAATCTTAATTTTGTGCTTGTGCTGTACTGAGGGACTTCCAGATGTTGTTTAAACTAAAAAAGGCTGTTCTTGCTTTGTTCATTCTGTTGTTGATGTCTTTGCTTGCTCCGCCGTCTGGTGTTACTATGCATCCTAGGTATGTGAAGAACATCTGTCTGTTCCAGTTGCTGATTCCTTACTGATATGGGCTTTAGGGTTGCTCACATTGAGCGTCATAACCTCTGTCTTCTTAAGGTTGATCTTCAAGCCCACCTGCTGGCTATACTTATTAAGTCTATCCGTTTTTTCCTGGATGTGTTGATGTGAATGTGCTAGCAGTGCAATGTCATCTGCATATTCCAGATCTTTCAATGTAGAAAATGTAGTCCATCTTATTCCTCTTGGATTGCCCTCTGTTGTCTAGCGCATCACCAAGTCTATGACTGTTAAAAATAGAGTGGTTGATAAGGGGCATCCCTGTCGTACTCCTGTCTTCACTTCAAAGGTTGGGTTGCTCTGCCCAAAGCTTAACATGTAAAGTTCACATAAAGGCTTTTTATGATTGACACTATGCAGCTTGGAATTCCATAAGCCCTCAGTATTTTCCATAAACTGTCCCCATGTATACTGTCAAAAGCCTTTTCAAAAATCAACGAAATTAATGTACAGCTGTCTTTGCCATTCTGAGCACTGCTCTATAATGTTCCTGAGGGTAAATATATGATCTACACATCTTCTGTTCTTTCTAAATCCTGCTTGTTCTTTCCTCAGTTTGTGGTCTACTGCTTATGAAATTCTCTGTATAATTATCCTGCCTAGTATTTTGCTGGGAACTGAGAGAAGAGTTATTCCTCTCCAATTATTGCAGTCTGCAAGATCTCCCTTCTTGGGCAATTTGACAATTATTCCTTTTTCCACTCTGTTGGTGTTGTCCCTGTTTTCCAGACTTGTGCAAATAGTGGTTCTGATAGTTCTGCTGCTAGCTCTGGGTCTGTCTTAATTCATAGTTGTACTTAGTCCTTTTATTAATTTCTTTAAAGGGACGTAAATTATACTTACTTATCTATGTCTTAGTAAGTTAATTCACTTTATGGAAATTTTTTTTTTTCTTTATGCCAGTAGAATCTTATATAGATCTAATAAAACTTTCTATGCATTCATTTTATTGTTAATTTGCTTTATTCCGTCATATTCATTGGTAATTCCAGTATGAATGGAGACAGACTGGATAATGAATTTGTGCACTGATGTCGCCAATTTATTTTGCAGTTGTCATTAATGTTGACCGTTTTATTCCGTGAAATGAAAAAAAAATTCTTTTTTTTTTTTTCGAGGGGACGAAAGGGGCAATGGGGGGTAACTCAGGGGTAGTGTTTATGCTTGTGCACACAGGCGGCGTATGTCCGTTCTTATTGTTACGGCTGTGTTATGGGGAAGGTGGTGGAGGGGTCACGGCTGATGGGTCTGTCAGCATTAGCTTCGCCTTTTTGTGCGTCAAATCACATGTACTGAATGCCGCGATATTATTACGTAATTGGTAACTATATGACGTATGAGACATCTCCTATTGTAAGCTAAGTCTAAGTTTCTGGGCCTTTCTTTATTGTACGTTGACCAGTGAGAACGTCTGTTTTATGCTCCTGATCCGTGGAGACTTTATTTCATGTGGTTATGTTTGAGAGGCCGCCACTAAGGTATTATTGGCCATAATGGTTCACTATCTTAACAGAGAAGTATAGTAACCAGTTTATTGAAGTATTTTCGAAACGATTTCGTCAGTAACTAATGATGCCGCAGAACTTGGGTCACGTCGTGTCCGAGCTGATCTCTAGCCATAACGGCCAGAATTGATATGTATTCTTCTATTGTATGCTATATTATATGCTATAATACATGACGGACAGTAGACGTCTGAATGCAACATATGATTATTATTACTACATGTTTTGAAAGATATGGAGCCCAATACAAGTTGTGTTGGACTTGACCTGATCCGCATTCTCATCGACGTATTGAAATTACCCCATTGTATGGCGCGCCAGTTGTGTTGAATGAATCCATCTACTAAACCTACGACATTCCCATTTCAAGCACGGTAACCTTTATTCTGCAGTCACTACATCACAATAATAACTTAAAACTCTTTTCGCAACAACCAGAAGAGGTTACCTCTTGAACTGATCTGGAAACCTGCCCTTGTCACAGAGACGTATTGACGGACACAACAGTATCAACACTTCGGCGTTTTGGCTGCTAAAACATTTCTAGCAGGCCAAATATAAAATAACTTTGTTTTTCTTTTTAACATTAAGCTTTTTAAAGCCGACATCTTTTACTTGAAGTCACCTACATTTTATTAATCATCAGCTCTTTTTTATTTACATTTGTTCAAAAGAAATTGGTCATTAAATGTGTTATACGTTGTTTACAAATTCATAGTTGATTTAGTTATTACAGAGAGACGTACACACGTATGAATCAACATCTTTAATATGTATATATATATATATATATATATATATATATATATATATATATATATATATATATACAGAGCCAATAAGAAGAATTGTACAGTAAATTCAATTGGGGGCTTGTTCGAGCTAAATTAAATTATATAATGCCTTTCCACATATGGCAGAAGGCAGATGATAGTTAACATTGCAAAGACACATTCTACATTCTTCTTTACTTCTAAATTATCTTGTGAATACTCCGTCTTAGTAGAGGCATCATTATCCTTCTATCTACAACTCTGCCAATAGTAAACTTGTGCGAAGGTTGATACTTTGAAGACCCACATTAGATTCTCTAAGTTTTTGCCATTGTTTGACTATCACTGCGGAGCAAGGAGAGGCAACCCGTGACACACTTTATTAAGCTGTTGACACTACATATAATCTCAAACATATGACAGTCGGTGGGACACAGTTGGCTCTGCGGTTGGCACCTTCTATTGTTTTGCCACGCCGCAGTGGCATGCAATAATTACTTTTTTCGTCTCTTTAGACATCACAGCCAACCCGTGTTGACATCCTATGCGTTTTAAGTAGGTCACATTGCGTCTTATTGGTTTACATCTCATGGTTGGCAAGGCCCTACACGTCTTGCAGAGACACCAGGCTGCATGGATATATCTGTGGAGATTAAGATATGAACGTTTAGATTTTAGATCAAATTGAAATTGTTGGCTATTCTTTTAGCGTTTTTATTACAGTAAGGCTAATGCTAAGTTGTATGTTAAGATTCAAACTGAAAATAGTGTTACTCTTTGTATTTATATTTTAACAAAAAAGATGCGAACAATGTAAGGTTTAAATAAACTTCCATCTAAGTAAATAAGTCAAATAGATATTTGGCGCACGTGACCAGCCCTACAGTTAGGCAGTAGCAATAAGTGCAACAAAACAACAAACACATCAGATGAAGAAACTTTACAGCAGATGAAGAAACTTTACAGAAGATGAAGAAACTTTACTGCAGATGAAGAAACTTTACAGCAGATGAAGAAACTTTACAGCAGATGAAAAAACTTTACAGCAGATGAAAAAACTTTACAGCAGATGAAGAAACAACTTTACAGCAGATGAAGAAACTTTACAGCAGATGAAGAAACTTTACAGCAGATGAAGAAACAACTTTACAGCAGATGAAGAAACTTTACAGCAGATGAAGAAACTTTACAGAAGATGAAGAAACTTTACAGCAGATGAAGAAACTTTACAGCAGATGAAGAAACTTTACAGCAGATGAAGAAACAACTTTACAGCAGATGAAGAAACTTTACAGCAGATGAAGAAACTTTACAGCAGATGAAGAAACTTTACAGCAGATGAAGAAACTTTACAGCAGATGAAGAAACTTTACAGCAGAGGAAGAAACTGTACAGCAGAGGAAGAAACTTTACAGCAGAGGAAAAAACGTTACAGCAGATGAAGAAACTTTACAGCAGATGAAGAAACTTTACAGCAGAGGAAGAAACTTTACAGCAGAGGAAGAAACTTTACAGCAGAGGAAGAAATTTTACACCAGATGAAGAAACTTTACAGCAGAGGAAGAAACTTTACAGCATATGAAGAAACTTTACAGCAGATGAAGAAACTTTACAGCAGATGAAGAAACTTTACAGCAGATGAAGAAACTTTATAGCAGATGAAGAAACTTTACAGCAGATGAAGAAACATAACAGCAGGTGAAGAAACATTACAGCAGATGAAGTAACTTTACAGAAGAGGAAGAACCTTTACAGCAGAGGAAGAAACTTTACAGCAGATCAATAAACCTTCCAGCAGATCAAGAAACTTTATAACCGAGCTGGTTACGGCATCAATTTGAACATGTAACCGAGCTGGTTACGGCATCAATTTGAAGATATGTGGCCGTGTAGGTTATACGCGGCACAAGTAGTTATATAGATTTTATTTAGTCAGAGTTAATCCTTCATATGTCGTTGTGGTTCAAGTGCTAACTGGCCTTCCGCCAGAGATGGTAATACTTGACCTTTACTCAGTTTTTCAACCCAGGAATGGTCTTCCCTTTGAGTTTGGTGATAAGCAAAACAGTTTCAGCACAACAACGTGTATCCACAAGAAATTATTGTAAAGTTCCACAAACAGCAATGTAGAAAATTCAATTAGAGTTTATTGATGTCATTAGACAAACACTGTAAATTTCACAAATGATGATTGATTATCCAAGATGAAAAAATATATAATCCAACTGAATAATATATATGTAAATCCAAATAGAATAGTTTACTGATTTGTCTACTCAAAAACTTGTCTTGGTATCCTCAATGACGAAGTTCACCTAACGCTATCTGTAAAAATCCCCTAGTCTAAAGTAATGGTTTCATTACAATCATAAATCCTGAAATCCCTGCCTATCGCCCACAACTCTTCTATTTATACTATTTCTTCTTTTTTCCCGCCTTTTTTCACACGACCCGTCCTTTTTTCACACGGTACAATAATTAACATTTGCACTCCTCTACTCAGCTTTTCGACGTTTATGCACACGACATTCTGTTAACTCGACTTTTTTTTTCACATGTGTGATCTTTTCCAACTTAACAACAGGATTAAAATAAACCAGATCACTCAAACATTCATTTCCCACTTTTCGCACTTATAAAACCCATTGGGAGCCGCGCTGGTGTAATGGTTTTGGCGTTGTACTGGCGACCAGGTGTTCATGGTTCAAACCCGGGCGTCAGCGTTTGAAGGTATGTTTACGACCGGAAATTTGACTGAATAACCTGAACGGCTCCTGTGATAAACCCTCTGTGGATGGGAAGGAGCGAATCTCCTGACTGGGTTAGAAGGAAAGTCCTCAGGCTCCCCAGCCTCGCAATGACATGTCATTGGGCCGAAGGGCTGAAAGCCCAAGTGCCGCTGGTTTAAAAAAAAATAAATTAATTAAAAAAAAATAAAATAAAACCCATTCATTGTTATCTGGGACTGACCTACGTTTGCCCTGAACTTTGAATGACAGTGGCTGTCGACAGTGGCTATGCGACCCGTGTTGTTGCTGTTGTCTCGATACTTGATCTGTGATCTTCTATTGTAGTTATGTGGTGTGCTTTCTGATTTTTTCCGGCAATATGTATTGTTGCTCTCATATCTGTGTCTGTTCATTAGCCATCTCCGAAATGTGTTAGAATCGCCCGTGAAGGGGGTTATAACCGAGCGAATTTGGTTATATTTATTATAGTGATCTACATTGGATAGCGTGTCTGTTATCCGTTGAAACGCGGTCATTGTGGGTTCGGCCTCTACAGGGTTTTTTTCCTTAACCAGCGGCACTTGGGCTTTCAGCCCTTCGGCCCAATGACATGTCATTGCAAGGCTGGGGAACCTGAGGACTTTCCTTCCAACCCGGTCAGGAGCTTCGCTCCTTTCCATCCACAGAGGGTTTATCACAGAAGCCGATCAGGCTATTCAGTCAAATTTCCGGCCGTAAACATTTCTTCAAACGCTGACGCCCGGGTTTGAACCATGAATACCTGGTCGCCAGTACAACGCCGAAGCCATTACACCAGCGCGGCTCCCGCCTCTACAGGTAAGGGTATGTTAGCTGGATGAACGTTTGCCTGTTGCATTTCCTGTTGCTGTTGTAGCTGCTGTGCATATAACGCCTGTTGTTGTTGCTGTTGTTGCTGTAGCGTATACAACCCTTGTTGTTGTTGCTGCTGTTGTTCTAGACTTTTATCCATTAGTGATTATGTCTGTCTGCTTTCACCAAGAAAAAGGACAGGTCACGGCGCCAATTTGAACATATGTAACCGAGCTGGTTACGGTATCAATTTGAACATGTAACCGAGCTGGTTACGGCATCAATTTGAAGATACGTGGCCGTGTAGGTTATACGCGGCACAAGTAGTTATATAGATTTTATTTAGTCAGAGTTAATCCTTCATATGTCGTTGTGGTTCAAGTGCTAACTGGCCTTCCGCCAGAGATGGTAATACTTGACCTTTACTCAGTTTTTCAACCCAGGAATGTTCTTCCCTTTGAGTTTGGTGATAAGCAAAACAGTTTCAGCACAGCAACGTATATCCACAAGAAATTATTGTAAAGTTCCACAAACAGCAATGTAGAAAAATTCAATTAGAGTTTATTGATGTCATTAGACAAACACTGTAAATTTCACAAATGATGATTGATTATCCAAGATGAAAAAATATGTAATCCAACTGAATAATATATATGTAAATCCAAATAGAATAATTTACTGATTTGTCTACTCAAAAACTTGTCTTGGTATCCTCAAAGACGAAGTTCACCTAACGCTGTCTGTAAAAATCCTCTAGTCTAAAGTTATGGTTTCATTAGAATCATAAATCCTGAAATCTCTGCCCATCGCCCACAACTCTTCTATTTATACTATTTCTTCTTTTTTTTCCCCGCCCCGCCGCCGTTTTTTTCAGACGTTTCACCCCCCCCACCCGTCCCCTTTTTCACAAGGTACAATAATTAACATTTGCACTCCTCTCCTCAAGTCTCTCCTCAGCTTTTCGACCTTTTTGCACACGACATTCTGTTACAAGGTATTTTGACTTTTTTGTCACATGTGTGATCTTTTCCAACTTAACAATAGGATTTTTTTAAAAACCAGATCACACAAACATTCATTTCCCACTTTCGCGCTTATAAAACCCATTCATTATTATCTGGGACTGACCTACGTTTTGCCCTGAAAAACTTTGATATGAATACTGCGTTTTGTTGTTAAAAACGTCTTAATTGCTTTTAAGGTCTGGAATTCTTACATGTAGCATATTATAGCACGCATAAATGCTTAGCGTGAAGTAGGAGGGACAAAGCTAGCGTGAAAGGCCAAGTAAGAAAACAACAGCAAAATCAACAAGTTACGAGAAATCAAGAAAGCCTGCGTCAAATCAACAAGTTACGAGAAATCAAGACATCCTGCGTCAAATCAACAAGTTACGAGAAATCAAGACATCCTGCGTCAAATCAACAAGTTACGAGAAATCAAGAAAGCCTGCGTCAAATCAACAAGTTACGAGAAATCAAGACATCCTGCGTCAAATCAACAAGTTACGAGAAATCAAGACATCCTGCGTCAAATCAACAAGTTACGAGAAATCAAGAAAGCCTGCGTCAAATCAACAAGTTACGAGAAATCAAGACATCCTGCGTCAAATCAACAAGTTACGAGAAATCAAGAACATCCTGCGTCAAATCAACAAGTACGAGAAATCAAGACATCCTGCGTCAAATCAACAAGTTACGAGAAAGAAATCCAAGACATCCTGCGTCAAATCAACAAAGTTACGAGAAAATCAAGACATCCTGCGTCAAATCAACAAGAAGAGGTATTTGCATCAAAGAAATTGTTTTTTTACACCACCCAACAACCACATGGCATATTACAACCTGCAAAATGTACGTACAATTTCATGTGAAATATCATGACATACGCGCGCAAATGAAGAGCTTACTCGTAGATTGAAAACACAGTACACATTCTTCTTCTTCTTCTTCCTCGTTCGTCCCTGAAAAAGGACGTTGTTGCGTTGTGTCTGTTTACGCCTAAAGCTGTGATATCTGCCGCCTTTCGCCGACACATCCGACTTCAGCACGGCATTTTTTTGGGACCACAGGTTCGCCTTCCCTTTTTGATTCCCTACTCTCTCAGCCAGACCTGCAGTGATGTTCAGACCTGTTTTCCTAGGCAAAGGACACCAACGTGGAGGTGGAGTATGGGAGGGTCGCTTGGTCTGCTCTGGTCGATGCGCTGACCCTATGGGACGCAAGCAGTCAAGCTATGGATTCGCTCTCGACTGCGCATTCCAGATCGTTCGCGATTAGCTCAGAAAGTGTATATTGTATCATAGGCAGTTTCTGCGGTCAGAGATGACTAGGCATAGAAAGTAAAAAATGGTTGTTCATACCAAGCAACAGTAGAGTTAGGCAATTATTTAAACATTTTAGTACTTTATAATTTAGATTAGTTAGCGTTAATTGTTACATTTATTTAGCTTAATTACTTAGAAACGATTTGTTAAAGTTATATTTGGTTAACAATTTTTGGGTTACAATCTTAGTGTTTGCAATATTTTAAAAAATTTTCATGGCATATTTGTTTTCAAATTTATTAAGATAGCTAATCGAGATTTCCTGTTGTACTGAGGCATTTCTGCGATCAGACCTAGGATGTTCTCAATCATGTATCCAGAATTCTATCGTTTGCCGAGTTCTCCTCGACTTTTACTCACTACAGTATGCACCCTAACAGATCGTTGGCGTGCGTTCACTGAATGTCACAACAGAGGCTCCATATAAGCTAAGTCTTCACTACTATCCATCTCGCTGGTGTGAGAGCACAGATCCCTACAGACTAAGGCACGTCTATGCAATAACATACTGATGTAGAGCAACTCTCGTGGTGATCATGCCCAACTCGGAACATGTCCAGACAAGCAGCGCATGATTCTATGAAATAGTTCAGGTCATGAGATCATACAAGCGACCATATTATTGCCTCCGACGCAGGAATTACATCCTTCTGTATTGTTCTCAATGTGAGTCACGATAGTTCCTCCTCGTCCCATCCACGACTAATATGGTTCCTAGCGTGCTCCATGTGCGGCATGCAGACCCAGAGATTTGACTCAAGCATACTGAGTACCCTCTCGACTTCGTCTGCTCAGCGAGTGAAACCGTGATCAGATCCTATACTTTGATTGTGATGAGCGCTAGAGAGAGCAGTTTGGTAGAAAAGGCAACTATTTAATCCTCTTTAATGTGTTCCGCGTAAGTGAGTTTACGTTTGATATGTACAATATGTGGACAGCAAGTATCCCATCTTCACATATTCCTCAGCGTTGAGAACTGACTTATTGAGTCATCGTGCTCAAGACTATCTTCCAGAAACGCGTATCTATAAAGAGAGCAATGTAGTTTGAAAAGCTCTCTGTACCATGACCTGTGTAAATGTGAAGAAACACTAAAGGAAAAGTCTAGTCTCACATCGATCAATCGTCAGTAAGACCCTGTCAGACTTTGCTAACAGGGGGTTTATGGTTTTTTATAAGAGTCGCTTCTATTTCAATCTGAAAATACCCCTTATTGCAACAATATGGCTCCTTAAACTTAATTCCCCCAACTCATACCACATAGCTTAGTCGCCGAATAAGGATTCTCTGATTCTGAATTATTCTGATATAGCGCCTACACATGAATAACTTAAGCCATAAAGTGCCTCTCTCACGCCTATCAAATAAACTTGTTAGTTATTAAAACTTACCAAAATAAAGAATAAGTTCTAAAAAATCATTTATCATGTGTGTGCAATCCTAAGGTATGCCAGTCCCCCCTCCAGTGTTCCAACCGTTCCGCGCAACTGCTCATCCACTGTACTGTTGTTGTGTCCAGCACTTTTTGTTGACAATAGACTCTGTATCAAATCCTTGGCAACCATAGTGTTGTCTGCTATCAGCCGCCCTGCCTCTTCCCCAACTTCCCCTTCTTTCCTACCAGCTAAGTCACTGTGAGCGTGCCTGCAATTTGCTTTCTCGCTGCCACCGACCACTATACGCGCGCACCAATCCAGCCTCGCAGAACGATAAAGAGCGCGGTAGAGCTAGAATTTGAAGATCACTGTACTCTTCATTCCGAGTGACTATGCTTGAAGTTCACGCTCCGAACTCAGACGACAGTCGCGAGCGAGCCTGCTCCTAAAGACCTTCGTCCACCTCCCACTCCCCCCCATACCTACTGTAAGCTCCCCATAAGAATTAGTGTCCCTGTGTAATCTCCTGTATTTCCCCACCGTTGTCCGCTCTGTCTCGTCGCGTATGATCTGATAAGAACGATAGTATGTCGTCTTCAGTCTCCAGTACTCTTCTCTTGTGTTTTTCATACATGAAATAGTCCAGATCGGACCCCCCGCATACACTCACTTGATCGGCCGAAAGATTTGAAACCAAGTTACTTTGATAACCTCCAACAGCGTGCACCGCCATGTGTGCGATTTCATAAGTATCAAGTGAATCTTTCGCGAACACTACTCCCTCTCCCGATCACTCTTATTCGCACGTAGAGTTAACAAAATTGGTCTCACCTACGCGCCACTATCGCAATCTCCGCAAATACTACAGACATTCAACGTACAAAATCATCATTGTGTATTATTCTGATCTGTATGTGAACTGCTACATAAGAACTGGACGAATGAACACTCTCCCATAACTCACACATTCACTCCTATCTTTGTCATTCGCTCTGAATATATTTTCACTCTGATCTCCAATATCGCCTAGCATAGCAAACCGTCTATTGCTCTCGCCGCCCCCCGAATATGTCTCTTGCTGCCTGCTAAATGGCTTGATCTCCCCTCACTGAGATACTTCGATGCTCTTCCATTGATCACGCATACTCTATAAGACAACTGCCCCTCCTGTCTAACCTATTATCTACTATACACGTAAGACTCATCACGATAAGACTTTAATTCGAATTGATCTCTCAAGTGTTCGGAACGACGTAACTAGAAGAGTCTATATACCATGATCGACACCCTTTAGCTCCATGGTCAATCGGTGCTCCATATCCCCCCCCCCTCCCAGACCCCAAACCACAGCCCACACAGCCCGCCCGCCGGCTCCTAAACCCCCAGTTGTCTAGGGGGTTCTCGGACGCCGGTAAAACTAGCAGGCCCGAATAGACTTCAAGTCCTCGGCCAACATCAAACGAGTGCAATTTTCTCTCGAGAGGTCACGCAGGCTTCCTAACATAAAATAAAAAAAAAATACCAAAACAAAAAGAAAAAAATTAATAAAAAAAAAAAATATTAAAAAAAAAAAAAAAAATAAAAAAAAAAATAAAAAAAAAAAAAAAAACCCTCCGCAAAAAAAAAAAAAAAAAAAAAAACAAAGCCCTGCACCGATTCAGTCAGTCGAGCGCACCAGGGCCCGCACCGCGGCGCCCCGCACCACCCGGTTGAAAACCGCTGCATATGACAGATAATCCAATATTATGTTAGACAATGATCCCCCACCACCAAGATATTCACGTCCTAATATACATTGTCCTCCCTCCCCCCGAACTCACAATGCACGAACAGGGAGAGTTCAAGAAATAGATATTGCAGTACCTGTCCCCTCCACGATGGACTCGCGTCTCTCTCCAGACGTATTAGTAGGCCCTGCGCTTCCCGGACCAACCCCCGCTCCCCTAACCGAAACCGTGCGCCGACGATGTGACCACCTACGAAAATCGAGGCTTCATTCAACCTCTAAAGTTATCCCTCACGGGAAATTAACCGTATCCCTAGACCTTCACCTCACACATGCTTGATATTTCCTTCCCGACCCAGCATACGACCCAACCCAGCCACCACAGGATTACCCCCCCCTCCCACGCCCCCACCCGGTCCGACACAAACCATACGCTCCCTTACACCACGTGCCCCCACCAGGTCCTCGTTCGAAAAAACAAAGGAGGAAGACTTCCTGGGAAGGACCTCAACCAGCAGGCAACCCGTGAAAACTAAAAAACCACTCGCTTGGTGCAGCGGTCCCCTATCCGTGTTCGACGGATTGATCCCCATCTCCCTCCCCACCCTGCAAGTTCCTACACTCTACTCCCACGCACCACCCCGCCTCGCCCCCACTTCCCCGCCCACAGGCTCTCCTCCGAACAGAGACGGCTCTTTTTCACCCCCCTCACCCGCGTTCAACCCCCCCCTTTTCCTTCCCCCCCTCCCCTATTTTCCACCACCCGACCCTCGGCACCACTCTGCATACACTCCTCCCACCCGAATCCGTCCCCGCTCCCCGGACCGCCCCGCCCCCCCCCGACACGTGCCCACTCGACCAGAACCACCTGACCCATCCCGACCACCGCACTAGGGCAGCCAGCCTCCCCCCCCCCCCCCAGCCGGCCCCGCCAGCCACAGACACAAACATCGCCGGAGGCCCCAGAGGAGAACGGACACCCAAGGACAAAATACCAATAGCGTCAGGCCAAGAGCCATGAGCAACACAGGACACCTCGGTGAATTTTACGTTGTGTAAAAGTTGGTCTTTTTTTCAACAAAGGCACTCTTTACACCCGTGCTTGGTTCCCCTACACAGGCAACACCTCTAGCCAAGGACCACGACAAGCGACGACGTATTTGAGACCTTCACCATGCACACACCAGTAAGACATACACCCAGTCGCCACGCCGTTGGGTCCGAAACCCCCCCACCCCCCCCCCCCCCCCCACCTTCCCGCGCAGAAACTACCACCCCCCGAACACACCACCCACCCCCCACCCCCCCCCCCCTACCCCATCAACAACTCGCCACCCCAGACCCCCTTCCCCTCCCCCCCAACACGACGACACGGTTTTGGGACCTGTTCCAGACAGCATATTTTAATCTCAGAGGAGCAGCGCGCCAAATAAGCGAAAAAAGGTTGACCCCCTGCTCAATGATTGGACTTGAGCCCCCGGTGTGAGTAGGCTGATTAGACCGGTCTCAACAACCCCAGCAACGGAAATGTGCTCAATAGGAACAAACGGGATAAACAGATATCAACACAATAGCAATACGGCTTAGCCTGCGTTTAAGGACATGGAACCTAGTCTCTAACCCCTAGAAGGTAATAAACAGGTAGATATAGTACGCGCCCGTGCAAAATGGCTAAGAAAGTAAGTAGGAAGGAAAGAAACTACAACCAGCAAAGTCAACACTAGGTTGCTGGGTTGGAAAATGAAATAAGAAAAGGAGGTGGATTAATACCAAATACATGGAACACAGCGCCCCACATCCCAGCACCCATGCTTTGAAATGTCGAAAGCCCCCGGCATTCCCGTGATTTACAGCAAGTTGAATGATAAGACAACAACATGTGCACATATTAGAGCTAGCACATTGCCATGCACCAGGTGGTTGGGGTAGGGAGGAACTACATTGTGCAGATAGAAAATAGGTACATGATAGATATAACCATCAAATCAATCACAGGACAGTGGGAAAAAGAGGGGGAAAGAGAGGATAAAAGGATACAGGGTTTGCAAATTAGAGTTACCTAAATAGATGGATACAATAGATATAGCTGTGTGGAATTTTTTTTTTTTTTTTTTGTCGGCGCCAAAATAAGGAAAGGAAAAAGACATTTAGAACTCAAATAATAGGGAAAAATTCAACATGAGAGAAGTGTCAGATAGGACGAGGAATGTTTTTGGAGTTTTGGAACGAACTAACGGAAAACGAAAATCAAGTAGGGAGTAGACCATGGCCCCCCCCCCGAACACCTAGAAACTGAAGCAGATCTTACCAGCCTAGAGTTACAAAGACCAGAAAGAAGAATATGAATTCATAGAGGAAAAAAAAGACATGGAACTTCCAGATGAACAACATTTCAATCTAAAATGAAGAAAGGAAATAGAATAGATCGATTGAAGATGAATGGTGTCGAAAGATTAAACAAACAGAAAAACACATGGATGTAAGAAAGTAAAAGGATTTCCACTTTTATACCCCCAGACAGTTGACACAAACAAGGGGGGGAGGAGAAAAAAAGAAGGAGAAAAGGGGAAAAAGGCAGGAAAGTAGATGTGTGTCAAAACAAAGGAAGTAGATAAATCGGATTTCATTTCGGTGAGAGAGGATGAACAAGAAAACTAGAACTAATAACAAGGCCACCAGAAAGAATGTTAGGTAACATGGCGGAGAAGTAGGGACCAGACAAATATTTTTACAATTGCCAAAAAAAAAAAGCGGTTATCTATTCTATTTTAATACACAGACTTTGTGCATGCAATGGGGTTTTTGACATGATCGGGGTTACTAAATACGCGCATGATGGAAAATAACATTAGAGATGAAGACAACATCAGAAAAAAAAAGAATAAGGAGTAAAGATTCCGTTGCGGGGATTACCCCCCCCACCCCTCCCCCCCCCCCCACTCCACCCCCCCCTCCATACCCAGCCCCACCGGGCCCGCCGCCGCCCGGGGGAGAGACTGCCCTAACTCGAACCTCCCAACAAGAGTTGACAAAATCCAATGGGAATTGGAATGCTTAAGAAGGTGAAAGGAAAAGGAAGGAAAAGATGTTTAACAGATGATCAATAAACAGACACACAAATTCAGCAGACTGAGGGGGGAAGGAAACCATTACAAATACTCATGAGAGCGACAGTGAAAACTATATGTAGGAACAAAACTCTATAAAAGAAGTGTGTGGAATCTTCCCTCACCAGGGTGAGGTCTCATACGGGATAGTAGTACCGTGCCAGAGTTGAAGAGGATGCCCCCCCAGAGGGTGGTTATATATTTCCAGCTTTTAGTTTCGCGACTTATGGACACACACTATTGAAGCAATATATGAATGGTTAACTTTGGCCCTGGGTGCATGACAGTAACCCCTGGACATACCATTCCGTTCTCAGTTTACCCACACAACCAACAATACACTACAAGTTTGTTTAGTGTTTTCCCTTGATTTTTATTGTAATGGGGGTATTATGCGCGTTAACCCTAGTGTACTGGATTCGATGAGGTCAGCCCCCCCCTCCCCTGCTCCCCCGGAGCGCCTCCTGAGCATCCCCTTCTTTCTTTCTTATTGCGATCTTCGCACGCCTCCTTGCCACTGCCGGTCAATTAAACCTACTGGTCGTGTTCTCATGATGAATTCGACTGTGGTTTGAATGTTTTCATCTTTAACTCCACTTTAGCCTTTCCCGCACCGTTCTCCAGAGCCGTGCGAGTCAACCCCCTGGCCCCCCTCGCAACCCGGCCCACCCACCTGCCCAAATCCCTAATCCCCGCCTACAATCTCACAACACATACAATATTCCTCCTCATTGCCCGCTCCACTTACCACCTAACCCCCCCCAGTCGGTATCACCCCAAAACGTGCATGTAAATTAGACCCCCACGCGCTCCCACATCCCGCCCACCCCAGCCAGATCGCCTTTTATGCGTTCCAATTACTAGGTAATCTCCTGTCAAATTCCAACCCCACACTTCCCACTGACCTGCCCACCACCAGATTCAGTGGTGCCCCATATCGCCTTCTTCTGAGACCACCACCCGAGAACCCCTTTATAGCCACGTTCCCGACACAGCATCAAGCCCTATCTCTCACATCGTCTAGAAATCCACACTTATTCCACGACACCTTTATCCCCCCCCTCCGTGCAAAGCTAACTTCCCAAAGTACCAACGATCCCCTCTAGTATTCTCTCAAGCCCGCCCCCCCCCCCCGCAGAACTGCTATTCTAATTCCTTATGCCCTACATATTGTCCCTATGGTCTACCAAAAACCACATATAGATAACACTATTATCTGGTGTGTAAACTAGAAATAAATATACAGAGAAACACATAGATTAAGAGGATACTATATTTATAAGTTATATTATTTATGTGAATCCACACACATAAGGTGAATAAGGGGGGTAAAATAAATCCACACCGCGTCCTAATAAATGTCTTAAAATAGTTATACCATTCTGTGCCTCCCCCACCTGCACCCCCCAGAGATCTCAGAAGATGAAACGTGGTGATGTGTGTCAGATCCTAGCCCTTATGTGTATAGGGATGAATAGGTGTTAATAGCTGTATCGTACTATCTCGAGTGAGTCACATTTCTGGATCGCTACATATGACGTCCTACTTTCTTTCAGCGCTTCTAGACTACGCCCATGTCAAATCTACCTAGTGATTGGACGTCATCTATTCTGTCTTCAGATTCACTTTCTCCTCCTCTTATTGGCAAGGTTTATCTGTCCAACTCTCGTTGCTTAATTATACCGTGTGGCTAGCGAGCCAGTTCATGCATACGAGTGATGATCTAAAGAGTTAACACCCATGCCAAACCACGTCCCTCCTTTAGAACATAGTCACCTATATGCCACGCTAACATACACTCCATATTACTCTCCCGAAGGCCAGCATACCCCCGTACTCCTCTTGTCATGAAATAGCTTAATAACCCTTGTCCTCGCCTCCCCACTCTGCCCTTCTCCACGCCCAACTAATCTGCGCGCGTACCTTCCCATTATCGTCCGCTATAACCAACCCACCCTTCCCAAAGACTAGCAATAGACGTTCTCCCGCCTCAAGACCGATAAATAAAGACTGTCACGTAAGAATGACCATTCTTGACGTCCAAAATAAGAGAAATCACCCCTTCCATGACTACCTTCCTATTGGTTTCCTCCCTCTATTCCCCCTCTGCTGACAGTACATCATCAGCACCCACCACACCCCACGGTGAGAAAAACCCCCCCCCCCCCCCCCCCCCCCCCCCCCCCCCCCACTGTATGACGACCCACGCGCGGTACAGCGCGCCGTACACCCCTACCCATCCCCACAATGTAGTCTCCTATAAAACTCCGCAATCCATCGCCGCACTCTAGTCCAAATATCGACATGTGCCCCCGCTCAACGAGCCTTGAACCTCAGCTTGTATTAGTTGGAATACAGAACACTATTACACCCTCCTGTGGGGATCCGTGCAGACCAAGTACTACATAAGTAAGTTGTAAGAGTCACACAGACGGACATGAGGAACGGTTGTGCTTATGCAGATATACTAAAACCCTTACACCTGACCGCTTTCCCGTACTGCTCCGGTCTACCTCTCAATCCTCATCCTTCCACCCCCACACCCCTCAACTGCATATTAGTTGCTGATACCAATCTGTTCTCTAGAGCCCACCTGATTCTTATCCCACCACTTGCCACCCCCCTATCTGCCTTCATCCGCACAAGATTAGCCCCTCTCGCCCTTGACAGATCATACACCCTCAAATGTCCCACGCACATCCGTTCGCGCGCTTCCCATCGACAGATCCTTCCTACTCAACCACCTATCCTTTCCAATTGTCCACGCTCGGCACCACTCCGATATCGCTCCTACGTATCCCTCCTTCCACTTTGCCGGCAGGGGCACTCGCATAGAGAGCGCACCCCCCCCACTGCACAGTTACCTCCCCCCGACTCTGATAACAGGGCACCCCCATCCCCCCCCCCAGGACACTTATACGCCGCGGTGGGCTCTTCAGTCTCCCCGGTGTTCAGCCTCTTCCTCTGGCCTCTAGGTCCCCTTATTGACCTGCCCCACTCCACCCACCCCCCCCGGCGACCCCCGCCACCCCTCCCAGATCGCCATCTCCGTGTTTCCCCCTTCCGCCTCCACCACACTCGCCACACTTGCACACCTTCCCCCGCCTCCCGCCCTATCCCCAGCACTCCTTCCCTCCCTCGCGTACGCCAAATGACCCAGATTCCCTCTTGTCTTTACGCTCCTCACATTTGGCCAGCCCCTCACCTCCCTCCCCCCCCTGCTTTTTGGCCCCACATACTGTTCGGCACTTTTTACCTTCTGGCCCCTTCTCTGGTTTTTCTGGCTTGGAATCACCCCCTTCCTAGGGACCCACAATACTCGTCGGTCAATCCCTCGCTAACCCCACCTTCTGCATCTGCTGTACTTATCCAGCACCTAACCCCCCCCCGTGCGCCGCTGCTCTCACAGTTGCTTACCATGGACCTCCTGGTACTTGAGCCTGAGAGCCCTTGACTTTCCTTGCTCACTTTTTCTGTTCCCCACAATCTGCCCCACCCCTGCACAGTTACGTGACGTTAGCAGCTGATGACCATGAAGTTGACGCGTTACCCCTCCTATAGCCCGGTCCCCCCCGCCGGTGTGTCACTTATCCTTCTCCCCTTTACCCCCCCACCTCACTCATATCAGAGAAGCCTTCCTGTTTTCGCATTCATTCTGACCATCCTAGTTCGGACCGCTCAACTGGCTCTATTCCCTTGTCGGAGTCCCCAGCGATGATTGCTCGCTACTCTCCCCGGTCCGTTCCCCTTCACCCGGACCGTTCTCCTGCCAATTTGCGCCCCTGCATGTCCTTGCCGTAAGCTATTGGTTACCCCCTTAAATATTCATAACCCTTCGCCCCCCACCCCTTCCAAATATGCTATCATATTCAAAGAGCCCAACAACGTGTGCCCCGCCCCACCGAGCTGAGATATTTCTTCACTCCTGTGATGACGCACCACGCCCCCGCTACCAATCATGACGCCCCCAATATGAGGAGCGAAGTATCCCCGTTAGTTAGAATAGCATGTCATGATCTGTGTTCCCCGCTGCCCGCAGCAACCCGCGGGCGTAGTAGGTTCACCTATTGTCCCCCACCCCCCGCACGCCACCAATACGGCCCCAGAACAAGCCCGGGTCTGCAACAGTGCCATCCCCCCTTAGGGGAAGACCCGATTTCTGTTACGGGATTCGGGGCTCCCCGCTGCGAGTAAAGACGGAGGGGTTGTGCTTGCGCGCGGGTATGAAGTTTACAGGTAACGCGTTACGCTATGGTTAATTAGAATAGATCTTTTTTTATTTATTAACTCTCGCTAGCTCCCCAACGGAATCCACATCCCACACCCCCATGGGTTTGCTTAACTCAACCTGACTTCAACCCTCCGCCCCCCCCAGTCCCGCCCTACTCCTCCCCCCCCCAAACACTACACTACACCTCGCCCCGCCATCCGACTCCACCCCCACCCACATACTCTGCCTTGCCCCTCCCCCCCATCCCCGCCTCGCCCCCACCCCCCGCCCTGCATTCTACCCGTAACCTCGCTCGCCTGTCCTCCGGGGTGACACACTCCGTTACCCACCCAGCCCTCGCCCCCCACGCACCCCCTCACCAGCTGCCCCCCCGCCCCCCTGTACCCCCTAGGGAATCCCCCCCTCCTGCCACACCCCCCCCCCTCCTACCCCCTTTAACACCTCTCCCATTACAACCCGAATACTTCCTCATCCTAACGGCAGCTTCTTTCACACCTCCCCCTGCTCCGCAGGGCCGAGAGCGGTTGGGGAGGATTCTGCCTTCACCCCCTGGTCATTGCATGTAGCTGTTGTAAACAAGGAAGTCCCGGTGTTGGGGAATTTTAATCCTCCGTGACGGTTCCCCCCCCAACTGAGGGAGCACACACTTTTCTGCTCTGCAGACCGTTACAAGAACGTGTCTCTAGTTCTCTGTCTTGCAAGGTCATGACTGGATCCATTTTTCTAATTACTGCGTTGGCCTTGGATTCCAATTCCTCATTAAGTTTTTCTCCCCTGCCTTGAATCATGTCCGGCCCATCTTCCACCCTTGTCAAAGGCATCGCGTGAACGGTAGCCACCCAGATCGTTAGGTCCTTTCCCCTTCCCCCCCCCGTCTCCTGGGGAAGGCATCTTCTATTCGCCCTTGCAGACCAAGTAGTTTAACTTGTGTATGCATCCTTCCCCCCCCACATGCTCAGCATTTCTTACTATTCCAGCCTTGTTCCGGCACCAGGATCTGCTCAGACTCCCCTAACTTACCATTTCAATCTGTGGTTACCTCTCCCGGCCCCTTCCCCCCCTGTGGCTCGCTTTCCTTGACATTTTCCCGACTATTCGCCTACCCCACACCTACGACCGCCCCCCCCCCTCCCCCCTACCCACAGCTTCCCGCCCCCCTGAGTCCCCCTGTCTTGGCCGGGTTAATACATGCTTGCCTCGCCCTCGGGCCCGGTCCCTCCCCCACCCCTTTACCCACATCTTCCTCTCTCTTTTAGTACCCCCCCCCCCCATGGCCGTATTCCCACAATCGCAACGCACCCCCCGGCCGTTCACTCTCCCAAGATAGCTCGCCGGGCCCACGCGTACACACCGCTTCCCCTGCTCTCCCCATATACCCAGCTCGTGCGCCTCTGTTGATATAACTCCCCGACTCCCACACCCCCCCCCCGCCCCCACACCCCACTCCTCCCTCTCCTACCCCCCCCAACCCTCAATGCTGTGTTGTCTTTGCTGCTGTGAGCTCAGATTTCTACCCCGTCCCCAGCATCACGCTTCGCACTTGCTGATTTTGTCTCCCCCCCCCCCCCTGGGCGGCGTGGACTTTTGAAACCTATTCAAGCTCCCCCTGGAACAACTAGCCCTTCTGTACCCCGTTCTCCACCTACGTCGTGGTGCCTGGCCCGTCATCATTGGTGCCCTGGAGTATCTGTCTCCTCCGTCCCCCCCCCCTTGGTTGCCCTCCCATGTACCCCCCCTTTCCTTCTTCTCACCCCCCCTCCCATGTCTCCCCTACTCCCACCGTCAGCCAAAATGCACAACTCTTCTCGTTAAATGGGTAAGTTCGCTTTCTGAAACTGTATCTTCTAGACCAAACACGATCACTCGCACTAACGCTTAGAGCTCTGCTCTCCTGCCCCTCTCTAAGCTTCACTCGTCCCACACTCACTCCCCCGCCTCCCACCCTACACCCGAAGTTACGCCAACCGTCCTGTCCTGCCCCCAGAAGTGTGAGGGCCCGCCCCCCCGACACCCCCCCCGAACAAACCCCCCCCCCCCCCCAGGCATTACCCAAGCTAACAAACACCACCAACACCACCCCCCCCCACCCCCACCCCATCTTTTCTGTTTTCGACAGGACTTATCCGCAGTACTGTCCCCACTCTCGCTTATCTCATTTTCGATTCCCCTAAAGTTTCCTGCCCGTCCCTTCCCCCCCTTCTTCTCGCACAGGCTTATTCCTCCTACTATGTGCCCCCAACGGGCCATAACAGTCTTGTCAAGCGTTTGTCTCTATAAATTTGTCTCGATCCTATGTTTCTTTGCCTATATCCTCTTGACGTTAGGATTCTCTGCTTAGTACACCTCCTTCCTTTCTTAACCCCACCATGTCATGCCGTTGTTTTCCTCTCCTTCCGCAGCCTTTCGTCCCTTTGAGTCTGCTTTACTCCATCATATGATACATTACTAACTTTTTTTTAGGGCGACATTTGCTAGTCAATACAATTGCTCTTTTTTACCATTTGTCTGGTAACCCCTACCCCGTTTTTCAAATCACCGTGAGAGTACGCAATCGCTTACCTAACTACCTCCTCATGCCGCCCTTATCTGACTTCGTGCTAGATCTGTAAGGCGAATTTCCTATCTTCAAGGCCCCCCACCCGTCGGGCCGTCTCCCTTTCTCTGCGGGCGCACTTGCTTGTTCCATAGCTTTCCTGACGTTATTGGTTGTCGGTCGATCATCTTACCCCCCCCACTTTATCCCCTTAGTCACGGGTGTATACTTGTTCCCCTACCATATCATACATTCACTATCCATTCATTCTCCAATCCTTTCTTAATTTCTCAAATTTTGCTTAATTCATGGACCAGTGTTGCGGTGGTTATTCAGGAGTTGTCTATTTCGAGTGCATTTACTAATATTTGTTAGTGAATAACTTTTTATTCTCTTTCGGCAGATTTACGCCTCGGCGCATCTGTAGCTGTGCTCGCCCCCTATTTATATGTTTTCCCACGCACTCTCCCAATAATTTGTGTGCAAATCGCACTAAAGTCCGTCAGCAACAAAGTCACGCACAGCCGAAGACTCGGGTTATTTTTTCTTTAGTATTTTATTCAGTTATCCTGAGTTTATTTGATTTATTTCTTGTTTATAATATTGTCTCTAAGTTACTTTTTGTTGGTCACCGTCATACATTCCTAAATTAAAATTAATCTTTCTCTCTTCCTCCCTCGTTCTATATGTCTTTTGTCTAGATCCACTGTTCAGATATCATTACACCCATACCCGCCCAGCTAAGCACATAGAACCATCAGTGGTGTGTCCTCATAGAGAGGCGTTCCGTCCAGTGGATAACATTCTCTGGTGTACGAGGTGACCCATCGATCATGTTCTCTTCTGAGTTGAAGTCCCTCCTCCTTTGTCTACACTCCACAAACTTCCCTCCTATGTGCCATATGGTGCTCTGTATGTGTCCTTGAGACGATTCATGTTGTGTCCCATTAAATGTAATGCACCAGCGACCCCCAGTAAATACCCCCTGACGAGTTCGTGCCGGTTCCAGCCTGACGCCTACGCGCGACAGTCTAGCACCAGCAGCTTTAGCCTTCCATTGCTTCAGACGTCTGTTTCGGCTCTACCCCCCCTCAGTATAGTGCAATACTCCCACTACAACATGATCCATATCTGTAATTAAGACCCTACTACAGTTTGGGCGGTTTGTTTAACATGTATGAGAAAGCTCATTTAGGTAGTATATGGTGGTTCTGGCCCGATCATGACCCTTACTTGATTCACGATTTAAGACCTTGCATTCCCAATCTACATTGCCAGAATTTCTGCGACGCTGTGTCACACACACACTATTGATAATCCCTGCGCACACATGTACTAATATAAAGAGAAGACGACGACTCAGTGACAGGGATCGCTAAACTCCACGCAAGCAGAAAGATTTGTTATAGCGCCTGCTCTTGATCATCCCTTCGGTGGTGTCGAGCCGTTTTCCCCTATTCCATAGTGGGTGTCTCACTCCATGTCTCCCTACTGACCTGTCTCCAGCAATCTGCGTTTGTATGCTCATATATGCCCGTATCGTCGCTAGGAATGTCCTGCAGATAGTCTGTTTCGGCGTGAGAGAGAGACTGTAGATGCGCCAGCCAACCAGCCACGCATCACAGGACTAACCGACAGTATGTCAACTAAGGCATCCGCTTGACCTACCCATGTGGGTGAGTGCTGCAGAGCATTTGACAGATGATGTTGGCACTGGGAATGCAGAGGGTGTAGTGTCGTGAACTCAAGCAGTGGGGATTACTCTAGCAACAAAGACATAGATATGGAATACATGCTAGTTGGTATTGATGGTTTTAATGGATATGTAGACTGTAAGCAAGGCCGTACGGGATTGAGTCGTTTAGGTGCGCGTGTGGTAGTCCGAATGTGCATGCTTGGACGAAAAGTTTTGAGAGCTCACTTGTAAAAGCAGCGTTCTTCGAACAACCTATGCTGCGTATTTCTCGGAATAAGTTTACCCCCCACGGGTTCCTATCCCCCTGCCCCCACTGTCCCCCCTCTCCTGGGCCCCCCAAACGCTCGCTATCCTCTTTGTCAGCACCTCGATCTCACCAACCTACGCCTATTAAGGGTGCGTGTCGCCGCCCCCCCCCACCGGTTCCGCGTACGCTCCTTAGACGCCTTGTAGGACTACGCGCCGGCGTTTGTTGTGAGCCGGTACTCGTATTATCAGGGTTCTTAGAAGTGGCGCCTCCGGTCATGGGGGCACCGTCCGGGTGCGCGGATTACATTGCCCCCGCGTTCCGTGGCGGCTCAATCCCAAGTTGGGGTTGGGGGGGGGGGGGGTGGTCCGGCGGGGTCGTTGGCTGGTGGTTGTGACGGATGCTTGGGGGGCTACGTTTTGGGTAGGGGGGGGTTGTGTAACTGTATTGTTTGGTCGGGGTCGGGGGGGGGGGGGGGCTCGGGTGTTGAGACTCTCTCTGGGGCTGTGAGGCCGAGGGGGGGGGGGTGTCGGGGGTGTGGCGGTAGGGAGGGGGGGAGGTCTTGGGGGAGGCGGGGTTGTCGCCAGTTGGGGGGTGGGCGTGCTGGGGCGGGGGGGGGGTGGGTCGGGTTGGGGGGGTGGGGTTGGCGGTAATATGGGTGATGGGCCCCCTACCAGTGGGTGGGCGTGGGTTTTCTGGGACATTGGTTTTTGATCGGTGTTCTGCTCTGGGTTCTTTGGTACCTCCAGGGGGGCCACTCAACCGATGCTTTCCCTGGGCCTCGGCCGCCCCCCCAGGGGCACAGCCCGGGGCGTCTCGTGTCTTTTCAGTTTACTGTCGGATTTTTCACACCTCGGTCCCCCCCCCGCTGACCCCTCCCCCACACCCCCTGCCCAGCTTTCGCCGCCCCTCAGCCTATCCCACCCCCTTTTGATCCGTCCATATTCTTTTCCCCCCCCCCCACTTTCATTTTTTTATTTATATTTTTAAAAGGTTTTCTCTTATGGGTTTGATCCTTGCTTTTTCAAAGTTTGTCCTGTGAGGATTGAAGTGGTCTCCCTCTCTTTTTGTTCCAATGTGTGTGATGTTGTAGCCCCCGTCGTGGTGGGTTCAGTTTTTGACGTTTGAGTCCCTCCTTTTGGAGGTTTGTTACCAGCATACATCTGACTTTGCGTTCTCATTTTCATGATGGTTTTCTCACAGCTTATGGTCCTTTTTGCTGGTATCCTTCCAGCCTGATCTTTGTTTTGTTTGCTGTTTCTCTACAACCCATCCTGGATTCCACGGTTGCCTCATGACAAATGTGTGGCAACTCCTCTGGGTCTTTTATCTTTTTTTCTGTTTTGTTTTGGGAGTCAGTAATAATTTTCTATTCCTCGTCCCCCGTCTTGCTGGACTCCACCATGACTTTGGGGGGTCTTAGATGTGGTTCCTTCACAGTTTGTCCTGAGGGTTGGGGCTCCTTGTTTCTCACCGAGGCTCAAGACTTCAGCAGAAGCCTCTCCTGGAGACCAGGGGAGCAACACGGCCTATGCACTTTTTTTTTGTTGCACCTGCCTGGTTTGGAGTGGGGTGGTGGGGTGTGTGTGCAGGGGGAGTGGAGAGCAGTGTGGTTTTTGTTTGGGGGAGAGCTCCCATCTCAACAGGTGCGGATTAGCTTACAGTCGCACTGTTATTTGAGAACCAGTGTTCTATAGTATGAGATTGTTATTTGAAGCATCCATGTAGAAGCACCAGCGAACCAATGATCATGGTGGTTTGGTGTGGGAGCTCCACAGGGGCACGAGCATCCAGTATTGTTTTCAGTTTTGTGATTTATTTTGTCGGTTTGTGGACTCTCCATTAGATATATATTATTAAAAAAAAAAAAAAGTAATAAATTAATAAATAGCGTAAGTTAGTTTGTTAGTGTATGTTGTAAGTAGTTAGGTAGTGAGTAGGGGTGAAGTGGGGGCGGGGGTGTGGTTTTGAGTGGGGCCAGGTTGCGGGAGGGGGGGTTAGTGGGTGTATTGGGGGGTTTTCCAGTGACATGTTGGTTTCTTTCGCAAGTCAGCCTTGGGGGTTGTCACTGCTTCTGCGCTGGACCTTGTTTTATACTCGAGGCGGGTCACAGCGGTCCGAGCTCGTATGGTGTGAAAATATGGTTGCATTATCTTCAAAATAGCCCTGTCTTTCCTGCCATCCTGCAACTTTGAGTTAGGGAGTTCTGAGCTCCAGTCTCTTTCCCAGGCATTTTATCCTGGCCTGGCACGCATACAGAGGACCCCACTTCTGGTTCTAAGTTAGCAGTTGGGGACAGGTGGGGTAGCACACTGTGCATTCCCCGTCATCCAGGGGGCTCTCCAACTATGCAGAGCTTGCACAATGCTGTGCTCTGGTTCTGGGCTCACCCAAGGAATCCTCACGTCCTGCACAGAGCCGCTTCCAGATACCCACCACCGGCCAACCCCCCATTGTAGAAATCTCCTGCATGCGGCCATCCAGTCAAGAGCCAGTATTAAGTCTGGTGCCCAAGTGATCCCCCCAAGCTCAGTGTGCAATTCTGGGTTCTCATCATGCTGCAACACAGGGGGGATTGTGATGCTCAGCCATCTCTCTCAACTCTGCACCGATAAGTGACATCGGGGACTTAACTGTGTCTCAGTACTGGGAGGCCCCGTTTCCGGGTACACCACACACAGCCAATTGAGGCAACGGTCGCCGTGGGCGTGTCTTCAGTGGGGAAGTTGTGGAGTCTTCCTGTCCATGTTCTTGCACATCCTAACACTGCCCGCAAGACATCGGAGGTTTGGAGAGTGGCCTTCTCTGCTTTTTTGAGCCGGGGTGGGCTCCCCGGGCAAGTCTCGATGGGGATCGGGACGTGTCCACGCGCCAGTGGGCCCAGCATCGGCCGCATCTGTTGGAGGACTTGCTCTGCCAGGTTTGAGTTAGTAAATTCCAACTTTGTCATCTTCTTGGCATTGTGATGCTGGGGTGCCTGTGGATTTCCTAACGCCCCGGGTAGAAGCCAGAAGTGTACTGTGCCAGCTCTGGGGGAGATAAAGGGGGTGTTTCTGCGTCTCCTTGTGATACGTAGCCAAGGTAGGGCTCACAGTGCTCTTTCCCCGCCACCAAATTGCCTGCTGGTTACGCCGAGTTCTCCGAGGCTCTAGGCATGTGACCAAGAGTTGAAGGCAATAGGATCGTCACGTCCTGAGTCTCTGTGCCTGTACGATGGGTTCCGATCTTCAGGGAGCAGTCCACACTCGTTCCCACTCCCAAGACTTGTTCAGTATCCATCTGGCTCCTTCCCACCCACAGAGGGCGTGTACGGTGTAGTGCACCGGTTTTATTATCGAGGTTTGCTCCTCTAGATCCGTTGTGTTTAGCCTGAGGATTCGCACCCTCAGTTACCAGGACTACCTCGAGGAGGGTGTGGCTCTTCACCACGCACAACGATCTTGGGGTATGAGAGGTTTTGCTAGGCCAAGAGACTAACACCGCAATGGTCGCTCCTTTCATGAACAGAATTCACTAGGCCTAGGGTGAAGCAAGGAGGGAAACCCACTACCCACAACACCAGCACATCATACCCCCTGTCTGTAGACTTTGCCCCGTACCTGAGATAAAAGTTTATGTGAGTTACAGAAGGCCTTTCTGCTACCACTTACGACCTCAAACAGACCTATTCTACTATAATGAATGTTAGCTACGTTAAAAGTCTAGGGTACTGAAATGTAATGTGTAGGTAATAAAATACACAGACACACACATGTAAATAATAAGTCTAATAATAATAATAAACTCTATAATACACTGAACTAACTCTGGCTGTTAAAGTTTAAGTTTGAAAAAAATTTTTTTTTAATTTATTAGTCCTGAACCAATTGTTTCTTTTGGTCAGAACATATGAAATGATATGTATTTTTCAATAAAATGCATATATATATTGCATAATCAAATGAAATTTGTGTACATAGGTATATTATTTCAATGGTTAATATTAATAATATCTACAATGTCTTGGGAAAAACTAGCACTGGATGTTTAGTTGGGGTGGCGTCATCATGCCCAATCTATGGCTACAAAGTTCCTTGTCCTTGACATATGGACTGATATTAATGTTTCTATAACAAGATTTTATTTCTTTATTGATAGTGGACACCGTTGATGAATCAGCAGCAGGCCAGGTTTGCACTTAACTGGTCTGTGACGATGTAGTACAGAATTCTGGTGGCCCACTCCTCTCAGTTGCTGGAGTAAAATGTTAGGCTGCACAGACACCCGCTCTTGTACTTCTACAAAAGCATCTGGCACAATCGTAGTGCCAGATCAGAAACTCTGAAACAAAATTTGTGCCATGTGTCAACACTCTGTTTACTGCGCCACTCTTATACACAACACCACAAAACAACATTACACAGATTGGGTCAGATCTCTATGACCAACTTAGCACATCTCACCCAGTTGTTATCAAATAGTACCAGTTTCCCAAGACTGCATTGCCTCCGAAATATGTTCAATAGTTTCCTCTTCCATTCAATAAGGTGGGTGATATGTTCCCACTGATCTCAATTATAGATCCTCCTTCCATAGTCTTAGATAGGTTTTCATATATTATTAGTTTGTCTCTAGGCCCTGGACTGCTGGTGGGGACCTAGAGCAAGCACTCACTTGTCGTAATCATTTTTCATGATATGGTAGTATCAATCACTCAAAATATTAAAATAAACAAGATAAATGCTTTTTCCCTTACCACAATTCAGAATTGAGAACACAGTTACTTAGTACTAGCAAAACTCAGCTGAGCTACTGGCTAGATTAGGGCGTCCCACTGATTTTTATTAAATAATTCCTGGAAATCACCTCTAGCAGTAACGTACTGTGTCAATGGACAGTCTTCTATCAAATGGCACAAGCGTGCGTCTCTCATTCAATATTATAAATGCTTTTGTCCAATCAACGGACTTCCTCTCTAACGTTTTTCAAATATTCAAACTAAAAGTCAAATTTCAGTCCAGTCTCAGTCTAGTATGTAGTATTTTTCCCAAAATTACACTTTTTTTTTTTGGACTAACTACATGAAAAAACTACACAAACCTGCCCCACTAAGTTATTTTTAGCTACTATCCTCCGACTTTGCCCCTCGTTCATCTGCAGTTTGATTTTTGCATTTTTAGGCTCAAGGACGCCAAAATGTAACTTTAGTGAAAATATGCACAAAAAACTGTTCGCTAGTCTGATTGGAACAATACGGTCTTTCGTCAATATCTTCCGTGTTATCTGTCCGTCTGTGTAATTAAAAGTATATTATTTCTCTGCTCAAGATGGGCTATCAAACTAGCTAGGTTTTATTTTCATAACTTTATTATTAAAGAAAAACCTACTTTTCTCAAGGTTAGTTTTTGAAATTTGTTTTTGAACCTTCGTCCACGGCGTTTGCCGCTGTATTCAAACAAAACAACTAATTACCGTAAAACGTCTAAGATACGACTGTTTCTAACAAGAGCTAAGGTCGTTTTTCTACCCATTCCTTACATTGTGTCAACTAGTGGCGTGATTTTTCCTTTAAACTACAAAATGCGTCTTTTTGCTTTTTTAGATTCAAACACGTGTTCAGACCGTCATAATTTTTTTTCTTTTATCTCCGTTTCCCTCCCGTCTAAAAGGGTAAACCGTTTAGTCTGCATGTTCCAACTAGGTAGTTTGAATGGCGGTAGAAAGCGCTGGCGTAGGCGAGAATGTATCCTCGTATCTTACGTATAATTTTATCCCTACATGTTATCTTACCCGTTATCTTTATAATTGGAGATATTTTAACGTTGTATCACTGTATTTTTCCCCACATATCTCCCCACCTGAGAACATGCACTAATGCAAGTTCCAAAACCAGTGATACACATAGATAAAATTACTCCTCACGCCTGCCAACTACTCTAATTTTGATCACAGGGGTGCCTACTGAGGAAATCTGCACCGACATTCTGTGACCCCGGGATATATTCAATAATAAACTGATACGGTTGCAACAATAAAGACCATCTTAACAATCTTGCATTTTCATGCTTGGCCTGAGATAAGAACACTAGGGGCTGGTGATCCGTCTGGACCACAAAATTCCTACCATACAGATAGATTTGGAACTTTTTTATTGCCCAGATTAACGCTAAACATTCTTTTTCGCTTGTGGAATATCCTTGCTCCGCTTTATTCAACTTGCGGCTTGCATAAACGACTGGGTTCAGTTCCCCATTGGGTGAAGAGGACCTTTGCAACAGAGCCGCCCCCAGGCCTACATTATTTGCATCTGTTCTCACCACAAAGTCCTGAGTCAAATCAGGTAATTTGAGAACAGGCTTGCTAGTGAGTTTTTCCTTTAACTCCTGAAATGCCAATTCACATTGCGCGGACCAAACAATTTTATCTGGATTTCCCTTGCGAGTCAGATCAGTCAGAGGAGCACATATAGAGTTAAAATTTTTGATATATTTTTGGTAAAACCCACATAACGAAACGAATGATCGCACGTCTTTTTTTGTTTGTGGTCTAGGTGCTCTCTGCAGTTTTTCCAAGTTCTTGGGGTCAGGGGTCATAATACCCTGATATACAGTATGTCCCAAGAATTCCAACTCTTTGCATCCAATACAACATTTTGTTGGCCTAGCCGTTAAGTTCGCTTCCCTCAGCCTATCAAATAACATATTCAGAGAGTTAATGTGTTCTTCAAATGTTTCTGTGGCGACAAGAATATCATCCATGAAATTTGTGATACATGGTTATTCAAGAGATCCAACAATTTGCGCATCATCCTAGAAAATACACTCGGAGCATTTTTCAATCCGAATGGTAGCATGTTGAATTCATAATGTCCTTCCGAGGTGCTAAAAGCTAAATAAGGTCTAACTTCAGGCTTCACTGGAATCTGGTAATAGCCTTTGCTAAGATCCACCTTCGAAAAGTATTTTGCCTTGTTAAATCTGGCAAATAACTGTTTTGTGTCTGGTAATGGATCCACTTGTCCTTCTGTGAAAGCATTCAGTTTCCTGTAATCTATGCACAGTCTATGTTCCCCAGACGGTTTCCTCAACAAAACTACACTGGAGCTAAAAGAAGATTCACTGTGTGAAATAATCCCTTCTTTCAACAAATAATCTATTTCCTCTTTCAACGCCTTCTCCTTCGCGAACGGAACAGAATAGGCTCTCATACAGATTGGGTTTGAGTCTACCAGCTTCATGTCATACTGTAGCAAATTTGTATGTCCTGGTTTATCTGTTAATACATCTGTATGTTCCTCCAGAACCTGTTAAACTCTCTCCCTCTGATTTTTAGTCAGGTGCTTACTGACTTTTACTTGTGCGGCTGTCTCACATGGATGTAATGGGTATTCATGTGAGGTGAGTGGGTCTTTTTTCATTTTAGTTGCGATAGCCAAGGTCAGTAAGGGGTGCTTTCCTGGAGTGGTCTGTCCAGATACTTCTTTAAAAGGTTTACATGATATACCTTCTCCTTCCCCTTTTTGTCAATTTTATAATTTGTTCTAGACACCTTCTCTAGAACCGTATATGGACCTTGCCATCCAATTTGTAACTTATTCTAGCTGCCGGGTAGTAGAAGAAGCACCTTCTCTCCCACAGCTAATTCTCTGTCCTTTGCCTTCCTATTAAAATACGCTGCATGTTTCTTCCTGGCTTGTCTCAAATTATCATTTGCCAGTTTCCATCCAGCTTTCAGACGAGTGGTCAGCTCGTTCACATATTGATATGATGAGGTAACAGTTTCTTCTGCTTTCCCATCTGTCCAGGTCCTTAATAAAGCTTCTAATGGACCTTTTATTGGCCTCCCAAATAGCAGGGTTGCGGGAGCCATCCCGGTTCAACTATGTGGTACCTCCCGATACACAAACAACGCGGCGGGCAGAAATTGATCCCACATATCCGGTTTTTCATGTGCCAGCTTCCTCAGGATAGAAATGAGAGTCCCATTGAACCTCTCTACCTGGCAGTTCCCTTGTGAATGGTACGGACTACAATGAAAGTGTCTGGCTTGAAATAGCTTAAAAACTTCTTCCGTTAGTTTCTTCTTGAACTGTGACCCATTATCAGTCAAGATTTGATGCGGGAATCCTAATCTTGTGAATATTGTAAGTAGTGCCTCTGCTACATGTTTCGAATAATTGACGGCAGGGCCACCGCCTCTCCCCACATAGAACAAGTGTCCACCAGAGTAAGGATGTAACTGTTCCTCCTCTTGGTCCGAGTGAGAGGTCCCACAATATCCACTGCAACCCTCTCAAAAGGTGTTCCCACTATGGGCATTTCCCCTAGAGTTGCAGGAGCAGTCCAATGCTTTGGAGCTACCCTTTGACATTCTGGGCAGGATTTGACATATCTTTTTATACTCTCCATTATCCCTGGCCATAAGTAATGACAAGCTATACGCTGTCCTGTGGCGCTGATACCCATGTGACCACTGAAGGGAATCCCATGCCCTAGTTCCATCACTTTATCCCTATATGAAGTGGGAAGAACCAGCTGGTTGTGACCATTTGTTCCAGTTCCGGTCTTCCTGTAGATCAATTTGTTCTTCATAAAATACTCTCCCTTGCTTGGAGGTGTGTGGCATTTGGGCAATTTTTTAAAACATGGCTTGAGTGTCCTATCCTCAGCCTGCGCCTTCCTCATCTCTTCTGGATGAGCATTTATAGGTTCACCTTCTTCCTCCTTTTTCTGTGACCTGGTCTGCACTGTCGCCATGATCACAGGTCTCTCGGGATTCCCCAAGAAGACGTATCTACACCCCAATATCAGAGGGTAGATTGGTTCATCTATCACTGCTGCTCTGATTTCTCCTTCCACATAGCGAGTTTTCACCGTTATCCTTGCGATGGGAAGTGTCATGAGTGGTATGTCCTTAGTCGCCCCTTGTATTTCCACTGTTTCTGTGGTATACTGACTTGGGTCCACTAGGCTAGACTTCACAACTGAATCATAATCCAAACCTGTATCATATAGGCACCTTATGGTGACGCCATTACAAATAACATCCTCACAAACTGGGGGGGGGAGGAATAAGGTTCCTGCTGTCCATTAGTATTAACTTTTAATCTTTGTTTCCCAGATTTCATTGCAGCAATGTTTGAAGGTTTCCTTTTACAAAATTCGGTGTTTTGGTTGTCTTTCTTACACCATTTGCACCATCTCTTTCCTTGGTTAAACGGTTTTCTTTCCTTATATTTTTGGTCATTGAACTGTGAGTTTCTATCACGATAATCATTTCGTGGCCTATCAAAGTTTGTCCTGCCTTTATTACCTTGTTTTCTGGTATCAAATTTACTAAATTGCTGTGGAGCTTTAAAATTTTCTATGTGCTTCTTTTTAGTGCCACTTACCTCTGCCTGGGCTGCCTGATACCTCTCAGCGACATTTAAAACCTCCCCCAGCCTCTCTGCACCTTGTTCCATGAGAAATTTTCTCAGGTCTGGAGCCATGGACTCTCTTAATTGCTCTATCATGATCATCTCTTTAAGATCTTGGGTCTTCCCCAGAGCAGTCCATTTCTCCAAATAGGTTTCCAGTCTGGCAGAGAATTGGTGGTATGTCTCCCCAGACAACAGTTTGGCATTTCTAAACTTCTTACGATAAAATTCACCATTCTTTTCATACCTCAATAACAAAGCCTGCTTTAGCATGTCATAATTGTCTTGGTCGTCTCTATGCATCTTAGCAAAAACTTCATAAGAAGTACCTCTAAGCCCTTGGGATAACTTAAGACTCCACCTCTCTCTCTCTCTAACCCATACGTAGTAGCTAATAGTTCGAATCTACTGAGGTACCCCTCGATGTCATCGTCTTTCTCAACAAAATGGTCTAAATGAAACCCCATAGCTGAGGTTGAGGCTCCCTGACTAGGCGTGGCATCTGAGGGAAAGGGGCTGGCACCATTTTCAGGAGCATGGCCTTGTAATTCCAGCTCCCTTAGTCGTAACTCGTGCTCCCTTTGCAATCTTCTATCTTCTGCCTCCCTTTGCTGTCGTTTTTCTTCTGCCTCTAATTGGAGCCTTTTAATCTCCCTATCTGCCTCCAATGCATTAGAATCTTTGTCAGCCTCAATCTGCAGCCTCTTAAGTTCTTTATCAGCCTCAATTTGTAACCTCTTCTCTTCAGCTAACCTCCTATCTTCCCTTTCAATATACTTATCACATTATGAAGTTACATTCTCAATTAAAACTTGACCCTCCATGTTCATCTCCTTCGCCGTCAGCACAGCAGCCGATCTAAATTTTGCTAGATCTGCCATACTCTAACACACAAATTAACAATGACTAAGGTAAAACCAAGTATATAATTACTAAGGTAATATATTAATTAATTAATTAATTACTACTGGCTCTGAAGATTCATCAACTTTTATTTTCCACTTTTTATTTTAAGGGACACTTTTAAATTTATTCCCTTATGCCCCCACTAGTTTAATTCCCGGACCAGGAGACCCTAATATCTTTGATAAACTTAATCCCCGGACAAGACCCCAATATTTGTAGTGGTTTTTTATGTTATTGTATGGTTGATATGTTACCTAGTGTACTGGATGAGGTCAGCTGTGGAGGCTCCTGAGATAAAAGTTTATGTGAGTTACAGAAGGCCTTTCTGCTACCACTTACGACCTCAAACAGACCTTTTTTACTATAATGAATGTTAGCTACGTTAAAAGTCTAGGGTACTGAAATGTAATGTGTAGGTAATAAAATACACAGACACACACATGTAAATAACACTGGCTAACAAAAAAAAAAATTTTTTTTCTTTCTCTAACATTTCTATGTTTTTCTGGTCAATTTTAGTGCGCTGTTTTTAAATCTGCAAACCGTTTTTCTCTATCAGGTCGGGATCTCTAGAAATACGCAATTGAAGTTTTTTAACAACGCATACAGTATTACAACATCATTCGTACAAGAAGTATAACAGTTATGTAGGCTTGAATTTCTCTGCAGTCGACTTTCGTCGGTGAATGGCATGTGGTACATTGCGATGAAGCATCCAACAATAATCGGCAAGCCTGGTCACACTCCACCGTCCTTGATAACGTGACTCCATTACGGCGATATCTTGATGGAATCGTTCTCCATGTTCATCACTGACTTCGCCAAGGTTGTCAGGGAAAAAGTCAAGATGCGAATCGAGCAAATGGATTTTGAGAGACATGTTACAGCCCATAATTCTGTATGCATCTATGCACTGCTTAACAGTATGCACATAGTCGACAGATTTGTGATTTCCCAGAAAGTTATCGACGATCGATTTGAATGCCATCCATGCGCGAAGTTCACTACCATGTAATAAGTTCTCGAATTGTTTGTCTGCAATAACTTTCCTAATCTGAGGTCCTACAAAAATACCTTCCTTTGTCTTTGCATCGCTAACTTGCGCAAACTTTTCTCGAAGATAAGTGAAAGCTTTTCTCGTTTTATCTAACGCTTTTACGAAATTCTTCATGAGCCCCAACTTTATATGTAACGGTGGTAAAATGATGCTGTGTTTGTTAACTAATGGCTCGTGTATTACATTTTTATGCCCGAGCTGCATACGATCCCTGATAGGCCACACCTTTCTTGCATAATGTTCCTGTCTGTTGCGGCTGTCCCATTCACATAGGAAGCAACAAAATTTAGTATACCCAGTCTGCATGCCCGTGAGAATTGCAATGACTTTTAGGTCTCCACAAATCCGCCATTGGTAGTCATTGTACTTTATTTTTGCCAAAAGTTTAGCCATATTGTCATAAGTTTCTTTCATATGAACACAGAGTAGGCGACTGGAATTGATGAAAATAAATTTCCGTTATGCAATAACACGACTTTTTAGACTAGTCTTGGAAGAGTCGATGAAAAGTCGCCATTGGTTGAGTATGTGCTCATGGCCGAGGTGGACCATGAGACGGTTTACATCTTTGCGATAGTAATGTCGGCATCCATCTCAAAGTATTGAACAAGTTCTCTGTGTCTATGGCGAAATTTAGATATCGGAGTATTAGGCGCTAAAAGATTCCATTCTTTGAGTCGCGAACCGAGTAATTCCGCTTGATAAGAGCGAGATCACTTATTAGATCTGAAAGTTCTGAATGGTTAATTAAGTGAACACCATCATTCACCGGTATATAATCCAAGTCAGAATTAGTTTCAAAAGCAGGTAAACTATCACTTTCTGATGGTTCATTCACGTCCAACGGATATTGTTCTGGTGTAACTGGGATCGGACACGTGATTGTATCATGAGACACTGGTTTCGAAACCGATTCAATATTTGGATAAACCACAGACTTTCTAGTTTTAAAAGTGAAACCATGGATATTTGTCAAGCAGAAGTAACAATCAGTAGCGTGATTTGTCTGTTCACGCCATATTACTGGCACTCCAAAAGGCATCGACTTATGCTTCGGCGATTTTCGTAACCAACCTGCCAATGTATTTGCACAAGTCGAACAAACTGCATTTGGCTTCCAAGATTTATTTGCATCATCAACTTTTGAATCGAAATAAAGTTCATATGCTTTCTTTAGTAATGGTGTAAAGTTTTTTCTGGTGAACACGATCGGTAAAATATCCGCACACGTAACAGAACAGATCAGCCGAATTTCTACAACTTCTAGAAGCCATATTTCGCTCAGAATTATTTCAAAATACAGTAACTATTTGAAAAATAGCGTAACATATGTCATGCATCTTTTAGCAGTATAAAAAGTAGAATTATTTTGCATTTTATTAATTTTTAATAAGTTATATAGTAAAAATGAAACGGAGCAAATAACGGTTTCCCAAAAATATATTTATTCACAAATATCTTAAGAACCCGATGTGATAGAGATAAACGGATTTCAGATTTGAAATCAGCGCAAGAAACTGACCTAAGAACACTTATTCGTATATAAGAAAGAAAAATGTTGTTTGTCAGTGTAATAAGTCTAATAATAATAATAAACTCTATAATACACTGAACTAACTCTGGCTGTTAAAGTTTAAGTTTCAAAATTTTTTTTTTTAATTTATTAGTCCTGAACCAATTGTTTCTTTTGGTCAGAACATATGAAATGATATGTATTTTTCAATAAAATGCATATATATATTATATAATCAAATGAAATTTGTGTACATAGGTATATTATTTCAATGGTTAATATTAATAATATCTACAATGTCTTGGGAAAAACTAGCACTGGATGTTTAGTTGGGGTGGCGTCATCATGCCCAATCTATGGCTACAAAGTTCCTTGTCCTTGACATATGGACAGATATTAATGTTTCTATAACAAGATTTTATTTCTTTATTGATAGTGGACACCGTTGATGAATCAGCAGCAGGCCAGGTTTGCACTTAACTGGCCTGTGACGATGTAGTACAGAATTCTGGTGGCCCACTCCTCTCAGTTGCTGGAGTAAAATGTTAGGCTGCACAGACACCCGCTCTTGTACTTCTACAAAAGCATCTGGCACAATCGTAGTGCCAGATCAGAAACTCTGAAACAAAATTTGTGCCATGTGTCAACACTCTGTTTACTGCGCCACTCTTACACACAACACCACAAAACAACATTACACAGATTGGGTCAGATCTCTCTGACCAACTTAGCACATCTCACCCAGTTGTTATCAAATAGTACCAGTTTCCCAAGACTGCATTGCCTCCGAAATATGTTCAATAGTTTCCTCTTCCATTCAATAAGGTGGGTGATATGTTCCCACTGATCTCAATTATAGATCCTCCTTCCATAGTCTTAGATAGGTTTTCATATATTATTAGTTTGTCTTTAGGCCCTGGACTGCTGGTGGGGACCTAGAGCAGGGCACTCACTTGTCGTAATCATTTTTCATGATATGGCAGTATCAATCACTCAAAATATTAAATAAACAAGATAAATGCTTTTTCCCTTACCACAATTCAGAATTGAGAACACAGTTACTTAGTACTAGCAAAACTCAGCTGAGCTGCTGGCTAGATTAGGGCGTGCCACTGATTTTTATTAAATAATTCCTGGAAATCACGTCTAGCAGTAACGTACTGTGTCAATGGACAGTCTTCTATCAAATGGCACAAGCGTGCGTCTCTCATTCAATATTATAAATGCTTTTGTCCAATCAGCGGACTTCCCCTCTAACGTTTTTCAAATATTCAAACTAAAAGTCAAATTTCAGTCCAGTCTCAGTCTAGTATTCTTTTCTGTGGTCCGCGTATTTTTTTTCCAAAATTACACTTGTTTTTTTTTTGGACTAACTACATGAAAAAACTACACAAACCTGCCCCACTAAGTTATTTTTAGCTACTATCCTCCGACTTTGCCCCTCGTTCATCTGCAGTTTGATTTTTGCATTTTTAGGCTCAAGGATGCCGAAATGTAACTTTAGTGAAAATATGCACAAAAAACTGTTCGCTAGTCTGATTGGAACAATACGGTCTTTCGTCAATATCTTCCGTGTTATCTGTCCGTCTGTGTAATTAAAAGTATATTATTTCTCTGCTCAAGATGGGCTATCAAACTAGCTAGGTTTTATTTTCATAACTTTATTATTAAAGAAAAACCTACTTTTCTCAAGGTTAGTTTTTGAAATTTGTTTTTGAACCTTCGTCCAGGGCGTTTGCCGCTGTATTCAAACAAAACAACTAATTACCGTAAAACGTCTAAGATACGACTGTTTCTAACAAGAGCTAAGGTCGTTTTTCTACCCATTCCTTACATTGTGTCAACTAGTGGCGTGATTTTTCCTTTAAACTACAAATTGCGTCTTTTTGCTTTTTTAGATTCAAACACGTGTTCAGACCGTCATAATTTTTTTTCTTTTATCTCCGTTTCCCTCCCGTCTAAAAGGGTAAACCGTTTAGTCTGCATGTTCCAACTAGTTAGTTTGAATGGCGGTAGAAAGCGCTGGCGTAGGCGAGAATGTATCCTCGTATCTTACGTATAATTTTATCCCTACATGTTATCTTACCCGTTATCTTTATAATTGGAGATATTTTAATGTTGTATCACTGTATTTTTCACCACACCAAGAACGGGATAAGGAAACAGCAAACCGCGGAGGTGCGATAGGAAATGAGACAGCTGCGGACGCACCATATAGACACACTAGAGCGGCAGAGCAAAGGAGAAGTAGAATGGAGGAAGGATATAAATATTACAGGATGTACATGACAATACACAGAGTAATGATATCACATAACAGATAAGAAGGTTGAAAACCGAGAGAGATAACTCGGAAAGTGGGAAAGTGCTAATGTATGGACGTAGGCAAGGATTACAAGATAGAGAAGAGAGGTGAAGGGAACAGGAGCAGGAAATAAATTTACCAGGAAACCCTCAAGAATTTGAGGAAACGTCAGGGGAAGATTCAGAGACACTCGAAGAGATGGAGGAAGAGCTTATACCAGGAACGAAGAGACATTGGTCCTCATCAGACGATTCGTCCGATTTTGAGAGGCATCTCGCAAAGTTAAGAAATGTAGAGCAGTTGGAAATGAGGCCGAAGAGAAAGAATAAGGCAAGAAGTGGAAGATAGACATAATAAGGGACAAATAAAAAATACATAGTTACAAGAAGAACTAGGCAGAATGACCAAGGGACAAGGTGAGCGAAGAATAGACAACGTAGACCATGGATAGTCGAGGAAGAACAAAGAGGAAGAAATTAAAAGACACGAAACAAGTGGAAGTAGAGATCGAAGAGAGTACCGATCTCAGAGCAAATATAGTGACAGAAATAAGAGAAGTAGAAGAGATATACGAATGGGCGGAACTACCGGTGCAAGAACAGAGAAAGAGATAGAAATATGGGAGATAACAGTAGAAGACGAGCGACAAATCGACGAGATTACCGATCCAAGAGACGAAAGAAAGAGAGAAATGGAAGCAGAAGTAGACGTAGAGAAACTACTAAGGATCGACGGGGATGCCGAGCTAGTAGCAGAGAGGAGCTACAGAGAAGAGATAAGAATACCAATGTACAAGTAGAGGTCGAGGTAGCGACAAATCAAAGAATAAAGAACCTGAGAGGAACCCAGGGAGCACGAGAAATGAAGAGGTTGAGAGAAATTCTAGAGACCCGAGAGATAGAAAGGTAGAGAGAAAGCAAATTGTGGAAGAAGAGAAATAAAGGAGGAAACAAATATAAGTATTGATAAACAGATAGTGTTGGAAACGTTTAGAGCCAGATAAATTAGGATGATGAAGATATTAGAATTGATGAGTGAAATGAAGTAGAGTAAATCAAGAAGGCTATGAGAAGAGACCCATAGCATTATATACATAAGCAAGATGGCGGCGGTAGCTTAGTCGTAAGGAGACTCATGTATAATCGTTTTATACGGAACACACGTAATGAGAATTGAGTACACCTGAGCGTAAGGGGACTGCCGTAGACAAGGAGGTGGGGAAGTAAGAGGCATAAGTAGACTAGAGGCCACTCTATTTTTAACAGTCATAGACTGGGTGATGCACCAGACAACAGAGGGCAGTCTGATAGGAATAAGATGGACTACATTTTCTACATTAGAAGATCTGGAATATGCAGATGACATTGCACTACTAGCACATTCCCATCAACACATCCAGGAAAAAACGGATAGACTTAATAAGTTTAGCCAGCAGGGGGGCTTGAACCTCAATTTAAGGAAGTCAGAGGTCATGACGCTCAATGTGAGCATCCCTGAGCCCATATCAGTAAGGAATCAGTAACTGGTACAGACAGACACCTTCACATACCTAGGATGCGTGGTAACACCAGACGGCGGGGCAGGCAAAGATATCAACATCAGAATGAATAAGGCAAGAACAGCCTTTTTTAGCCTAAACAACATCTAGAAGTCCTCTCAATACAGCACAAGCACAAAACTAAGATTATAACAGAGCTGTAAGCTTTCTGGGCTTCTCTATGGTGCAGAATGCTGGAGAGTTACAGAGAAGGAAATGTCGAAATTGTCCTCTTTTCACACAACATGCCTAAGAAAAATTCACCGAATCTTTTGGCCGATTACCATCACCAACCAAGATCTGCTTACTCGGACCAAGCAAGAGGACATGCACACCATTATAGCTGGCAGACGCTGGAGCTGGGCTGGCAATGTCCTCAGAAGAGACCCCAATGCCATCACAAGAATAGCTATGCTTTTGGACCCCTGAAGGAAAACGAAAGAGAGGCCGATCAAAAACAACCTGGCGGAGGACTGTGGAGGCTGAGATGCAAAGAATGAACCAGAGTTGGGGCACTGTACGAAGGATGGCCACCGACCGAACAAAGTGGAATCAATTTGTTGTTGCCCTACAAGACGCCACTAGGCGTGATGGCCACTGACTGCTTTGACGTTCGGCGGCTAGGGATCAAAGAAGAAGAAGGCCATGGGAAGTATAACAAGCAAAGTTTATGAATAGGACACAGAAGTGTTAGAAGACATGAGGAGAAGAAGAATGAAGAAGAAAAGCCATTAGAGGACGGAGCATTAGAGAATTGAGACAAATGAGAAGCCGTAGTGAAGACAGCAGGAATAATTGAGACACTTAGGAGAAGCCATAAGAAGGCGGAGCATTGGAGAATATTGAAGTAAAATGAGAATTGAGATATTGAGAAGCCGTAGTGAAGACAGCAGGAATAATTGAGACACTTAGGAGAAGCCATAAGAAGGCGGAGCATTGGAGAATATTGAAGTAAAATGAGAATTGAGATATTGAGAAGCCGTAGTGAAGACAGCAGGAATAATTGAGACACTTAGGAGAAGCCATAAGAAGGCGGAGCATTGGAGAATATTGAAGTAAAATGAGAATTGAGATATTGAGAAGCCGTAGTGAAGACAGCAGGAATAATTGAGAAACTTAGGAGAAGCCATAAGAAGGCGGAGCATTGGAGAATATTGAAGTAAAATGAGAATTGAGATATTGAGAAGCCGTAGGGAAGACGGCAGGAATAATTGAGAAACTTAGGAGAAGCCATAAGAAGGCGGAGCATTGGAGAATATTGAAGTAAAATGAGAATTGAGATATTGAGAAGCCGTAGTGAAGACAGCAGGAATAATTGAGAAACTTTAAGCGTAGGGGAAAGATGGGGCAGAGAAGCCCATAAGAAGGCGAGCATTGGTAGAATATTGAATTAAAAAGAGATATGACATATTGAGAAGCCGTAGTGAAGACAGCAGGAATAATTGAGAAACTTAGGAGAAGCCATAAGAAGGCGGAGCATTGGAGAATATTGAAGTAAAATGAGAATTGAGATGGAGCTTGAGTAAGCGTAGTGAAGACGCAGGAATAATTGAGACACTTAGGAGAAGCCATAAAAAGGGCGGAGCATTGGAGAATAATTGAAGTAAAATGAGAATTGAGATATGAGAAGCCGTAGGAAGACGCAGGAATAATTGAGAAACTTAGGAGAAGCCCATAAGAAGGCGGAGCATTGGAGAATATTGACGAGTAAAATGAGAATGATTGAGAAAATGAGAAGCCGGTAGGGTGTTAGACCGAGCAGGAATAATTGAGAAACTTAGGAGGGCATAAGAAGGCGGAGCAGGGTGTTAGGGACGAATAATTGAAGTAAAATGAGAATTGGAGATATTGAGAAAGCCCGTTAGGGATGTAATTGAAAGTACTTACGGCAGGAATAATTGGAGAAACTTCGAAGAAGCCATAAGAAGGGTGGCGGAGCATTGGATGATATTGAAGTAAAATGAGGGAAAAAAATGGAGATATTGAGAAGGTGTAGGGAAACGGACAGAATAATTGAGAAACTTAGGAGAAGGGTAAGTTAAGGCGGAGCATTGATAATATGAAGTAAAATGAGGCATTGAGATATTGAGAAGGACGATATTATGTGAAGACATGCAGGAATAATGGAGACACTTGGGGTTTTAGCCGATAAGAAATTGCGGTTAATGCATTGGGAAGAATATTGAAGTTAGAAATGAGAATTGATATATTAATGAGAAGCCGTAGGTGAAGACAGCAGAATAATTGAGACACTTAGGAGAAGCCATAAGAAGGTGGAGCATTGGAGAATATTGAAGTAAATGAGAAATTGAAATGGAGAAGCCGTAGTGAAGACAGCAGGAATAGATTGAGACACTTAGGAGAAGCCATAATAAGGCGAGCAATTGGAGAATATGAAGTAAAAATGAGAAATGAGATATGAGAAGCCGTAGTGAAGACAGCAGGAATAATTGAGACACTTAGGAGAAAGCCATAAGAAGGTGGCGAGCATTGGAGAATATTGAAGTAAAATGAGAATTGAGATATTGAAGAATCCGTAGTGAAGACAAGGATAATAATTGAGATGTTCACTTAGGAGAAATGCCATAAGAAGGCGGAGCATTGGAGAATATTGAAGTAAAAATGATAATTGAGGATATTGAGAAGAGCGTAGTGAAGACAGAAGGAATAATTGAGACACTTAGTGAAGCCAATAAGAATGCGGAGCATTGGAGAATATTGAAGTAAAATGAGAATGAGATATTGAGAAGCCGTATGTTGAAGACAGCAGGAATAATTGAGAAAACTTAGGAGAAGCCAATAAGTAAGGCGAGCATTGGAGAATATTGAAGTAAAATTATGAATTGAGATATTGTAGAAGCCGTAGTGAAGACAGCAGGAATAATTGGAGAATAACTTAGGATGAAGATGAGTAATATTGAAGGCGGAGCATTGGATAAAAATATTTAATTAAAATGAGAAATTGAGATTATTGAAAGCCGTTAAGTGAAGACATCAGGAATTAATTGAGACACTTAGGGAGAAGCCATAAGAAGGCGGAGCATTTGGAGAATATTGGAAGTAAAATTGAGAATTGAGAGAGATATTGAGAAGCCGTAGTGAAGACAGTCAGGAATAATTGAACATATGGGTTAGGAGAAGCCATAAGAGAAGGCGGAGCATTTTTTGAGAATATTGAAGTAATAATGAGAATTGAGATATTGAGAAGCCGTAGTGAAACAGCATTAGGAATAATTGAGACAACTTATATGGAGAAGTCCATAATAAGGCGAGCATTGTGAGATATTGAAGTTAAAATGAAGTTGAATTGGGAATATTGAGAAGCCGTATTGATAGACAGCAGTAATAATTGAGACACTTTAGGAGAAGCCATAATGAAAGGCGATTAGGGATTGGAGATATTGAAGTAAAATGAGAATTGAAGATATTTAAGAAAGCCGTAGTGAAGACAGCATGAAAATTGAAAAACTTAGGAGAAGTGCCATAAAGAAGGCGGAGCATTGGGGAATATTGGAGAAAATGAGAATTGAGAGATATTGAGGGAGCCGTAGTGGACATTAGGTATTATAATTAGACACTTAGGATGAAGCCATAAGAAGGCGGAGCATTGGAGAATATTGAAAAATGGAGAATTGAGATGTTAGAGGACGATGAATATTGAAGTTAATTGCAGGTAATAATGGAGACATTAGGAGAAGCCATTAAGGGACGATTGGAGAATATTGAAGTTAAAATGAGGGGGATTGAGATAGGGATTTATGTGTGTTAGGTTAGACAGCATGAAGATGTTATAATTGAACACTTAGGAGAAGCCATAAGAAGGCGGGAGCATGGAAATTGAAAGTAATTGAGGGATGAGATATTAGATGAAGCCGTAGTGAAGATTTGCAGGAATTTGAGATACTTTAGGTGAAGCCATAAATGAAGGGGACGGAGCATTGGAGAGTTAATTGAAGGTAAAATGAGAATTGGAGATATTGAGAAGCCGTAGTGAAGAGAGCAGGAATTGAATGTGAGACACTTAGGAGAAGCCATAATAGAAGGCGGAGCATTGGAGAATATTGAAGTAAAATGAGAATTGATTATGAGATTGAGAGCCGTAGTGAAGACAGCAGAAATTGGGGGTTTTTGAGACACTTAGGAGAAGCCATAAGAAGGCGTAGCAAATTGGAGAATACTATTGAAGTATGAGTAATGAGAATTGATTATATGAGTAAGCCGTAGGTGATTGAGACAGGAGCAGGAATAATTGAGACACGTTTAGGAGAAGCCCCATATTGAAGGCGAAGACATTAGGAAATAATTGAAGTATTGAAGTGGATTGTAGAATATATTTGAGAAGCCGTAGTGAAGACAGCAGGAATAATTGAGACACTTAGGAGAAGCCATAAGAAGGCGGAGCATTGGAGAATATTGAAGTAAAATGAGAATTGAGATATTGAGAAGCCGTAGTGAAGACAGCAGGAATAATTGAGACACTTAGGAGAAGCCATAAGAAGGCGGAGCATTGGAGAATATTGAAGTAAAATGAGAATTGAGATATTTGAGAAATAGATTGTAGTGAAGAATAGTACAGGAATAATTGAGACACTTAGGAGAAGCCATAAGAAGGCGGAGCATTGGAGAATATTGAAGTAAAATGAGAATTGAGATATTGAGAAGCCGTAGGGAAGACGGCAAATAAGACGTGGAAGTGTCAGAAGACATGAGAAAAAGAATGGAGAAGAGAAGACATAATAAGGGGCGAACATAAAAGTTTTGAGATACTTGAGAACTGAGATATAGAGAAGCCGTAGTGAAGACGGCAAAGACACGTGAAATATAAAGACGGCAAAGGTAGTGGAGAAAATTGAGAAACCCTAGAGATGGTAGAGAAGAGAAATTGTACAGATAGTTCCAGAGAGGGAACGAGGATAGTAAGGAGGAGAGGAAGAAAAGAAATAGAGATTGCGGTGATAGTCTAGTTGTATGAAAACGAGATGCAGTCGTTCTGCACCGAGCATAATACCGAGCTGAGTAGATGTGAATGATAGGCTACTACAGTGGAGTGGAGAAGAGGAAAGAGAATGGAGAAGCCATTGATAAAGATGGCAGAGAGACGTGGGAGATATAGATCATGGGGAGGGTGGCGGAGATGATGAGGGAGATTGAGGGGTCAAAGAGGGGTGGCATACATGAGGGAGATGAAACAGAGGAGAATACGAGTGTATTGAGAGGCTGTGGAGAAAATGGCGGAAATACATGAAATTCGGTAGAGGCCATAGAGAAAATGGCAGAGATGAAGATGAGGGCCATGGAAAAATGGCGAGAATATGGAGAAAAATGAGAATATTGAAGTGTTAGTTCCAGAGGGAACGAAAAGGATAACGAGTCGAGGAGGACCGAGTTTTGCGGCGTTTGCCAGAGTCTTGAGAAGAGTTTGTGAGAAGCTAATCTTCTCCGTAAACATAGAAAGTAATATGGAATGGTGGGTTAGAGGGAACAGGTAGGAGAAAAATGACAGGCCATGGAGTAAATGGTAAAGAGTTAAAAGTATAAGATATATGAGAAGCCTTAGACGACATGGTGGAGTTATAAGAAGAGATAATAGGAATATGAGAAGCCATAGGAGAGATGGTGGAGTTATAAGAAGAGATAATAGGAATATGAGAAGCCATAGGAGAGATGGTGGAGTTATAAGAAGAGATAATAGGAATATGAGAAGCCATAGGAGAGATGGTGGAGTTATAAGAAGAGATAATAGGAATATGAGAAGCCATAGGAGAGATGGTGGAGTTATAAGAAGAGATAATAGGAATATGAGAAGCCATAGGAGAGATGGTGGGTAGTTTATAAGTAGATTTAGGAAGAGATAATAGGAATATGAGAAGCCATAGGAGAGATGGTGGAGTTATAAGAAGAGATAATAGGAATATGAGAAGCCATAGGAGAGATGGTGGAGTTATAAGAAGAGATAATAGGAATATGAGAAGCCTTAGACGACATGGTGGAGTTATAAGAAGAGATAATAGGAATATGAGAAGCCATAGGAGAAAAAAGGAACAGAAGATAGTGATGGTGGAGTTTTATAAGAAGAGATAATAGGAATATGAGAAGCCTTAGACGACATGGTGGAGTTATAAGAAGAGATAATAGGAATATGAGAAGCCATAGGAGACATGGTGGAGTTATAAGAAGAGATAATAGGAATATGAGAAGCCATAGGAGAGATGGTGGAGTTATAAGAAGAGATAATAGGAATATGAGAAGCCATAGGAGAGATGGTGGAGTTATAAGAAGAGATAATAGGAATATGAGAAGCCATAGGAGAGATGGTGGAGTTATAAGAAGAGATAATAAGGAATATGATAAGCCATAGGAGAGATGGTGGAGTTTGATAAGAAGAGATAATAGGAATATGAGAAGCCATAGGAGGAGATGGTGGAGTTAATAAGAAGAGATAAATAGGAATATGAGAAGGCCTTAGGAGAGATGGTGGAGTTATAAGAAGAGATAATAGGAATATGTTTGAGAAGCCTTAGACGACATGGTGGAGTTATAGAAGAGATAGATATGGAATATGAGAAGCCATAGAGAGATGGTGGAGTTATATAAGAAGAGATAATAGGAATATGAGAAGCCATAGACGACATGAGGGAGTTATAAAGAAGAGATAATAGGAATATGAGAAGCCTTAGGAGAGATGGTGGAGATAATAGGAATATGAGAAGCCATAGGAGAGATGGTGGAGTTATAAGAAGAGATAATAGGAATATGAGAAGCCATAGGAGAGATGGTGGAGTTATAAGAAGAGATAATAGGAATATGAGAAGCCATAGGAGAGATGGTGGAGTTATAAGAAGAGATAATAGGAATATGAGAAGCCTTAGACGACATGGTGGAGTTATAAGAAGAGATAATAGGAATATGAGAAGCCATAGGAGAGATGGTGGAGTTATAAGAAGAGATAATAGGAATATGAGAAGCCTTAGACGACATGGTGGAGTTATAAGAAGAGATAATAGGAATATGAGAAGCCTTAGACGACATGGTGGAGTTATAAGAAGAGATAATAGGAATATGAGAAGCCATAGGAGAGATGGTGGAGTTATAAGAAGAGATAATAGGAATATGAGAAGCCATAGGAGAGATGGTGGAGTTATAAGAAGAGATAATAGGAATATGAGAAGCCATAGGAGAGATGGTGGAGTTATAAGAAGAGATAATAGGAATATGAGAAGCCATAGGAGAGATGGTGGAGATATAAGAAGAGATAATAGGAATATGAGAAGCCATAGGAGAGATGGTGCAGTTATAAGAAGAGATAATAGGAATATGAGAAGCCTTAGACGACATGGTGGAGTTATAAGAAGAGATAATAGGAATATGAGAAGCCATAGGAGAGATGGTGGAGTTATAAGAAGAGATAATAGGAATATGAGAAGCCTTAGACGACATGGTGGAGTTATAAGAAGAGATAATAGGAATATGAGAAGCCATAGGAGACATGGTGGAGTTATAAGAAGAGATAATAGGAATATGAGAAGCCATAGGAGAGATGGTGGAGTTATAAGAAGAGATAATAGGAATATGAGAAGCCATAGGAGAGATGGTGGAGTTATAAGAAGAGATAATAGGAATATGAGAAGCCATAGGAGAGATGGTGGAGTTATAAGAAGAGATAATAGGAATATGAGAAGCCATAGGAGAGATGGTGGAGTTATAAGAAGAGATAATAGGAATATGAGAAGCCATAGGAGAGATGGTGGAGTTATAAGAAGAGATAATAGGAATATGAGAAGCCTTAGACGACATGGTGGAGTTATAAGAAGAGATAATAGGAATATGAGAAGCCATAGGAGAGATGGTGGAGTTATAAGAAGAGATAATAGGAATATGAGAAGCCTTAGACGACATGGTGGAGTTATAAGAAGAGATAATAGGAATATGAGAAGCCATAGGAGACATGGTGGAGTTATAAGAAGAGATAATAGGAATATGAGAAGCCATAGGAGAGATGGTGGAGTTATAAGAAGAGATAATAGGAATATGAGAAGCCATAGGAGAGATGGTGGAGTTATAAGAAGAGATAGGAGAGATGGTGGAGTTATAAGAAGAGATAATAGGAATATGAGAAGCCATAGGAGAGATGGTGGAGTTATTAAGAAGAGATAATAAGGAATATGAGAAAGCATAGGAGAGATGGTGGAGTTATAAGAAGAGATAATAGGAATATGAGAAGCCATAGGAGAGATGGTGGAGTTATAAGAAGAGATAATAGGAATATGAGAAGCCATAGGAGAGATGGTGGAGTTATAAGAAGAGATAATAGGAATATGAGAAGCCATAGGAGAGATGGTGGAGTTATAAGAAGAGATAATAGGAATATGAGAAGCCTTAGAGGACATGGCAGAATTAAAAGAGTATAAGGAATATCATAAGCCATGGGAAGGTGGCAACGAGAAAATTGAAGGTACCAGAGGAAATGAATATAAAATGGAGAAACTAAGTGAGAACTATAACGGAGAAAAAATTGAGAATAAGGAATCGAGAGTTCTAGAGAGAACAAATAGAGTTAAGAGGCTATAGCAAAATGGCAGAGTTACATGAGATACAAGTGACAATAAAGAGTTACATGAGATACAAGTGACTATACAGAGGTACGTGAGAAATAGTGACAATACGGAGTTACATGAGAAACATGGGGCAATAAGAAAAAATGAGATGATATATTGAAGTATAGCGAGTGTAGAAGAAATGTTCCAGAGGCAACTTACGGAACTGCACAATCTTCTTCTTCTTTGATCCATAGCCACCAACCGCCAAAGAAGTCAGGGCCATCACGCCTGTTGGTGTCTTGGAGGGCAGCAACACATTTGTTCCGCTTTGTTCGGTCGGCGGCCATCCTTCATACAGTGCCCCAAATCTAGTTCATTCTTTGCATCTCGGCTTCCACAGTTCTCCGCAAAGTGGTTTTTGGTTGGCCTCTCTTTCGCTTTTCCTTGGGGGTCCATAGCATAGCTGTTCTTGTGATGGTATCAGGGTCCCGTCTGAAGATGTGGCCAACCCAACTCCAGCGTCTGCCAGCTATGATGGTGTGCATGTCCTCCTGATTACTCTGATTAAATAGTTCTTGGTTGGCGATGGTGTTTGGCTAAAAGATTCGGAGAATTTTCCTTAGGCAGATTGTGTGGAAGGAGCACAGTTTCGAAATTTCCTTCTCTGTTACTCTCCAGCATTCGGCACCATAGAGAAGCTTAGCTCTCATACAGTCATAATTTTATGTTTGTACTGTACTGGGAACACTTCCAGATGTTGTTGAGAATAGCAAAGGCTGTTCTCGCTTTATTCATTCTGTTGTTAATGTCCTTGCTTGTTCCGTCGTCAGGTGTTACTATGCATCCTAGGTAAGTAAATGTTTCTGTTTGTTCTAATTTCTAGTTTCTTACTGTTATTGGCTCATGATTGCCCACATTTAGTGTCATGACCTCTGTCTTCTTCAGATTGATGTTCAGGCCAAACTGCTGGCCATACTTGTTCAGTCTATCGGTTTTTTCTTGAGTGTGTTGATGTGAATGCGCGAGTAGTGCAATGTCATCTACATATTCCAGGTTTTCCAGTGTAGAAAACATTGTCTATTTAAGTCTTCTTGCACGGCCCTCTGTTGTCTGGCGCATCACCCAATCTATGGCTGTCAAAAATAATGTTGTTGATAAGGGGCATCCCTGCCGGACTCAAGTTTTCACTTCGAAAGTTACATTACTCAATCTAACACTGCATGTAAAGTTACAATAGAGTCTTTTTATGATGGAAACAATGCGGCTGGGATTTCCATAAGCCATCAGTATTTTCCTTTGGTTGTCCCTGTGTATGCTGTGGAAAGGCTTTTCAAAATCAACAAAGTTAATGTATAGCTGTTTCTGCCATTCTGAGCACTGCTCTATATTGTTCCTGAGGGTGAATATATGATCTGCACATCTTCTGTTCTTTCTAAAGCCCGTTTGTTCCTTCCACAGTTTATGGTCTACTGCTTTTGTGATCCTCTGGATGATTATCCTGCCTAGTATTTTGCTGGGTACTGAGAGGAGAGTAATTCCTTTTCAGTTGTTGCAATCTGCAAGGTCGCCCTTCTTGGGCAATTTGACAATTATTCCTTTACCCCCCTCTGTTGGCGTTGTCTCAGATTCCCAGACTTGTGCAAATAGTGGTTCTAATAGTTCTGCTGCTAGTTCAGGGTCTGCCTTGAATAACTCAGCATTTAGATTGTCGTCACCTGGCGCTTTTCCATTTTTTAACCCGTTGATAGCTGTGACGATTTCTTCTTCTCGTGGAATGTCTGTATTTACGTCTAAGTCACTTTCAGCCCCAGGATCATTCAGCTGAGTCTCTGGTGGTTCCTTATTCAATGTTTCTCTGAAGTGCTCTGCCCATCTTGTTTCCTGCCCCTGTGCTGTGGTGATGAGATTTCCTAGCTTGTCTCTTACTAACGTTATGTTGTTTGCACCTCGTTTTCCACTGATAGATTTAGTTATTTTATAAGCTGTGCTTTATTTATTTCTCAGTGCTGCCTCTTCTGCCTGTCTTGCAAGGTCATCCATAAATGTCCTTTTGTTAGCACGGTTTTGACGTTTTACTTCCCTGTCCAGCTAACGGTACTGTTCACTATATCTTGTTATTTTGGCACATGGTGATGACAATAGAACCCAGTAACAATGTTGAATGGGTCAAGACAGTATGACGAAACTGGCGATAAATAGATGCTGGACTCATAGTGAACAGTTGACGGCAAAACAAGATTTATTTAAGATATACTTTGACATCTGTAATGTAGACGATCATCATCATTATATTCATGGCAGAAAAAAAACATAGTCAATAACATTCAACATGGACATTGACTGACTGCACTAACCGCTACCACATGGAGGTTAGCGGAAGCTCTATAGTAACTGTCGTGAGAAATTCTAATCCACATATATAAATTATCAGGTAAATGTAAAGCCTAACACATAAATTCAATAAAAGGAAAGAAGAATGGTAAAGAACAGTGTTGTCACAATGACTGTACTCGAAAACCCCCTTGTTTTCTACTTCGTCTGCAAATTGTAACGTTTCACGTTGATATTCAAGCCTACTGCAGCATACACGCGTTTCCACAACACAATAAAACGTGTACTGCCTTTCTAAGAAAAACCTTGAGATAAATGAAAAGACAGATGGAATTAGGATAGAGAGAAGGGAGGGTTGAAAGCCGGAACGCATGCAACACTAACACGCGTCTCGCTATACAATTACTACCATCACGCGTGTAAGGCCACATGCACTAACTTTTTTTCAAATCGACAGTGATAAAAAACACTACCCATACGAGAGTTATGTTTAAAAACTTACAAAACGCTTATTAGGGAACATGACATTCTACTGTTTTATGTCTAAAATCCTGACATTAGTCTGACAGTACAGCAGGACAGGTGGCGGTTCTAAACATAAAAAATAAAAAAACAACTACACGACTATCCTTCTTCTCTTCTTCTTCCGTCCTTAGCCACCGACCGTCAAAGCAGTCAGTGGCCATTACGCCTAGTGGCGTCTTAGGGCAACAGCAGATAGGTTTTCTTTGCCATTGTTTCCTATCACGCCTATTGGCGTCTTTAGGGCAACGGCAAATCAATCCATTTGCTGTTGTTTCCGTAATCGAAGTGACTGGCAAACGGGTGATCAGCCCGTTGGTTCACACGACTATCCTAGAAAATACATATTTTGAACGCAGCCACTTAGCTCCCATAAATTTGTATATTTGGGTTCCTTAGGACTTGCTGACAAATAATATGTTAAGTGTTGCGCAAATAGTCTAGGAATTAGCAAATTATAGCCAAAAGAAATAGTGAGGGTGTCAGACAACACCAAAATCAGAATCGCTCAGTGGCAGATTTGGAAACCACCATTGTACGGGAAATAGGTCCCCATGTTAAATCCTATTTGATTGGATAGAAGTAAATGTAAGGCTAAACACGATTAGTCGGGCTACAAATACTAATTCTTTGTTGTTAGGGGAGACAGTAGTAGAGGTACTTTTTTGAAAAGCTGTGTAAACATGGCACGATTGGTTAGACCCGCCAATATAGGCAATTAGAAGCGTCAGTTCAGCACCACATTTTTAAATAAACTTTCTAAAGCAACAGTGCGTTGAGATTCAGCTTATATTTTTCTAAATAAAAGCCTGAGACAGCGGCAGGTCGGATTTTGTGCCATATTCATTGCCAGTCAACGTAATTGTGTATTATTTCCATGAATTATGGGACCGTGGTCCTAAAGTTATTGAGCAGCACCTGGTCTGAGCTTTGCTGAATATAGAGGCTTACAGCATACTCCTGGGTCCAGATATCGACCAGTGAGGTGTCTCCAGAACACAGGGAAGCTATCGAGCAGAGGAGTCTTTTCCTGCCGCCATCACGACAGATAAGCCTCTGTGGCCAGAGGAGCTCAACATTATGTGTCCCCTCAAAAATTGACATTATAGTAAAAAGAGGGACAATACCTTGTTTAAATTGACAGGAACTGTGAACTTTCTACAAGGTTCATATTTATAAATTCTGTACATAAAATTCCTACTGGCATAGCTCTGGGGATTGTCAGGGTACACAAGCTGCTATACCGCTACAAGGTTTAGGTACCATTGATGGCAGGACTGCATAACAGGGAAACACAAACTAAATATATGAAGTGGAGACAATAGGGACGAAGTAAAAAGGAAAACATGCGACGCATTCTTAAAGGGGACTGTTGCTGTCTATTTAGCATAATTGTTTAAGACATCAATCTGTTTAATTCTTTTGATAGTCTAAGAAAGGGAACTGGTGATTTGCGTTAGTGACAGGTTTGATCCCCGGTTATGTTCCCCTTGTCTTATGTTGACCTGTGTCGGGGAAGGTCTTATATATTTGTCATGTCTTAAGTTACTAGTCACTTGACCATATACGGAGCGGCTTTGCCTCTCGCTTGAGGAAACGCCCTGGTCTGGTGTTAGTTTCGCTCAGGTCTGTGCTGATTGCACATGCGCAGGTTTTGGCGCAAAGACCGAGGGACTTCTGCCTTGAGCAGTGTACCCTAGGCGTTGTGATCGGACAGAGGTCCGAAGATTTTTCCTTTCCATCTTTTCGGGGATTTGGAAGTTCATTTTATGACTGAGATGTCATCTTTCCTTCCCCTAGTTAATTCTGTATGCCAGGAATGGCAGTGTTGTGTTTAGTGTTTAATAGGATTCTGAAACAAGGTAATAGAGTCATTTTTTATCTTCTCGTATGAATAAGTTAGAGAAGTACATTTGATTACCTTAAGGTGACATGTTGAACAGAGCTCACAGCTGATATGTTACATAGAGCCCCATTATTAGTGCTTGATACGGGAACCAAGACCAAGTTGTCTTCTGAACATTAGAAGCCCAGAGAAAGTTATCTACTCGAGTAAACCGCTATACAAGCGGTAGGATTGGCAGCGATATGTACACGGAAAGATTAAACTCTAAGGTTACCTTATATTTGAGTCCCACTACTTGCGGCCTGATGCTGTCGCCTTAGAGGCCCGTTGTTACGGCCTTTATTCTTCATGAGAAGAAGTGCCTGGCATGTGATGCAGGACAAGTCATAGCCTTTTGTTAGGCAATTGAAACCGCCCTTCCCGTGCGGTATATTTGCAAAGGGTTACCTGACGGGTTCTGTCAGGGTACTAGAACTTCAGTATATGAAAGCAGAAAGTAGATTGACAGGCCATTATTGTTGGCACCACATATCTGAGCTGATGCAAAGTGTTAACTACCATCACCATCATGTAATGTCCATGATTCTTGTGCCATTGAATGTGTCGTCCATACTATCGTACGTCGTATAATAAATATTGTGAAAACGTCAGCAGTATTACCTACCTTCACTGACTTCTGCATGTGGGTGAGTTGGTTCAGTGTGCAGCTGTCCATGAGCCTAAACGCATTCGTCTACACCCACACTTACCACATCATCCCACATCATATTACAAGTACTACACGCCTGAAAACATGTAAGCTGTTTGTGTGAATGTCTTCATTACACCCTTGCAGCGCCTCACGCTGGTGACCTAGATATACACCGCAACATTGGACTGTCCAGGTGATAAAACACGCCCACTCTACCAACTTTAACATCACGAACAAACAGACTTTTACAGGGACCTGCGACTAGAAAGGACTAGGAAGGAGTCTAAACAAATTATAATAGACGGTGGCGAAAGTGACAGTCAAATGTGGAAAAGTACGCAACGAAAAAGAGAGACATAATTGAATAGATGTTAGATTGAATTCCGGAATTTATACAGTATTTCGAGTAGGGACCGCGGCTTAATTCCAGTAAGACAGAGGGATTTGCGGAGGTCCATATATATATATATATTAAAAGTGACCATGAAGGTTGAATGCGTCACATTTGTAAATTGTGTAAATAATGCAGTATCAGGCAGTTACATGGAGAAAGGAGAATGAATGGAGAATGTATGATGATGACACTAAATAAGAACTTCTGTAAACAAAATCAGGAAGAAGATAAAAGAATGTCATTGTTTTTGAGTGCGGTGATATTGGAATTATTGAAAGTAATTGTTTTGAGTCAAATGATATATGAAAATGAAATAAGTATGGTGATTTTGTTTGATTGACATGTACCTTGATGTTAAGGTAAATTTGAAATTTTGGTTCATGTAGCATGATGACACGGTAACCAGAAATAATATTATTTTTTGCATTGTGCAGGAGTAAAGGTAATGGTACACATAGTGTTTTAATTATATGGATGGAAATGTGAACTTACATTTTTTGACGAGTGTCATATATGTAATCCAGATGAGTGAGAATTGAGAGACAATGCAGATAGAAGAAGATACTTTTTTAAGACGGAGACGATAGATTAGTATAGAAAATATCTGGTTTTTTAAAAAGGGAAAAACTTTCTCCCTAAGAGAATTTTTTTTTCCGGTGAGGTGGATTATGTAACAAGGAGTTCGAGTGTCAAAAATCCGATTTCAAACATTTGCATGAGGTACATTAACAGACTTTTAAATTTAAATATAAGGCCGAAAATCCATGACTTTAAAATTTATAATCAAAGCGCGATAAACCATAATACACTGAAGTAGGGATCTAACAGTAGTGTTTTACGCTCCTTCAGAATCAGTGCTGACTCAAGTTTGGAGTTCTGTATGTTTTAGTGAACACGACCAAGTCATCGTCGGCACGGGAAATTTATATTCTTTAATGAGTTGTTTTCGAGACAGACGATTTAGAAGGTTCGCGAAAAGTTATCTTTGTAAATCGTTGTGCAAAGTTAATTTAGTCAGATTCGAGAACTCTCTAAGCGTAGGTTCAATAGAATGGGCTCTCTCTGAAGTATGTGTAAAAGATAGTATTTTTATAAGTGATTTAGCGCTATCGAGAGTTTTTAACGAGTGATAAGTCCAAATGAGTTTTGACTTGCTTCTGTGGTGACAGAAAAGTTTATAACTATCCCCCAGACGCCCGATCGCCCATACGTCACAAATGACAGTTATTTGTGAGTTTTTCGAGGACAAGAAAGACAGATTATTATACAGAGAATTTCAAAAGCAGAACAAGCAGGAATTAGAAAGAACAGAAGATCATATATTTACCCTAAGGAACATTATAGAGCAGTGCTCAGACTTGCACAGACAGCTGTACATTAATTTCGTTGATTTTGAAAAGGCTTTTGACAGCATACATAGGGACAGTTTATGGAAAATTCTGAGGGCTTATGGAATTCTAAGCTGCATAATGTCAATCATAAAAAGGATCAATGCCACATTTACGTGTAGCGTTGGGCAGAGCAACCTAACCTTTGAGGTGAAGACAAGAGTACGACAGAGATGCCCCTTATCAACCACTCTTTTTTTAACAGATGCGACAGACAACAGAGGCAGTCCTAGAGGAATAAGATGGACAACAATTTCTACATTGGAAGATCAGGCATATGCAGATGACATTGCACTACTAGCACATTCATATCAACACATAAGGAGAAAACGGATAGACTTAATAAGTATTGCCTGCAGGTAATTATGTGCTTGTGATAGTGTGGTGGATTTTGATGTTATGAAATGTTGTTGATATGTTTCATTATTGTACTGAATGAGGCCAGCTGTGAAGGTCCCTGATGCTAACAAAATTAGGGTTGAGTTATCAGGGTACCTTGCTGCTACCACCTTATGGCCTCAAGCAGACTTATTCTTGACTAGTATGAATGATAGCTACGTCTAATGTTTAGGGATATGCATGTGTGGTGTGATGGTACATTAACAATAATACACATCTATACAAACAAGTATTAAGGTCTATGATTAAAGGAAATAACACCTGGGATAAATTTGTACAATTAATAATTTTCTGTATGATTTATTTGGTCCTGTATATATATATATATATATATATATATATATATATATATACAAAATGTAAATTGTAGACCCAAAGGGACAATTGTCCAAACAAATACTGTTTAACTATACTAATAGTGTTACTAAAATTTGTCTATTACTGGTTTCTAACACTGGATGCCGGTTTGGGATTCTATAATCACTTTCAGTCTCTTTAATATACAATGTCACTGTTAAGTTCTCTGGGGAAATAGTTTATTCTTGTTATACAGGGGTGTGCTGGTCTTAAAGCTGATATAGAGTTAGGGTGCCAGATATTTTACTTATCTGGGCACACTTGAACAGTCTGTAAACTTGGTGTCACACGATTTCGCTATGATAATGGCCAAAAGTAACTTTGCATGAAACGACTTCTCACTGCTTCTCATAGACATCTGGCACCGGACTAGTGCCAGATAAAAACCCTGTAACAATGAAATAATGTCTCCTTGTTGATATCTTGCTTAAACTGTGTTTTATATATACAACAGAGAATACATAAGAAATAAAGAGCTGGGTCATATCTAATGGACCAATCCAGCACATCCATTCCACAGTGTACCAGTATTGTTCACATGTCTCTCTTACAAAGGCGGTACTGCATCTGCAATAATATTATTAATTTTTCTTTCCTTCCATACAATATGATAGGTGAGCTGTGTCCCTCTGGTCACCTAAGAAAACCTTTTTATTTCACAAAACATGTGCATTTACAAAACTGGCAATGTGTTATAGCCTAATTATACCTTCAGGCCCTGCCTAAATCAGCTTGGGACCTGATTACTTACAGTCGTGATGGCAGCATCTCTCACTCACATTTTTAAACAATATATATATGAATAATGTCGGTCTTACCAGAAATTCAATGAAAAAAAACACAGGTACGTTGAATAGCAGACTCCAGATATACTGCTGGCTGAACTGTGATGCCTATTACTTTAATATGTATTTGCTTTAATAAGGCTAATCACTTTTCCAGAAATACACAACGTCCTGCTCTAGGGACTATCTTCTACAAATGGCGTCAAGCCGTTGAATTGTACTCATAATATGAAATGTTTTGACCAATGTGATCTACTACTAAGATTTTCCATTCAAATTTTTAAATCTAAAGTCCAATTTCGGTCCAATGTTAGCTGTACTTCTGTCGGTCTGGTCCGTCCGAAACTTGGCATTCACCAAAAATAAACTTGGGTTTTGGCCTAACACTACCAAAAAAAACTATTCCAGTTTGAGCCATCCCATAATTTTTCTCCCCTTGTCTTACCCCTTTCTACATGTACCCTTTTTTTTGCCTTTTCCTAGGGACGTGTCAAAAAATGTTACCGTTAGTGCAAGTCCCCAACGAGCATGTGTTGGTCTGTTCTGTACAGAACAAATACAGTCTTTTGTCCATAACTTTATTTCTATCTGTCGGATTTTTAGTATTCGAAAGCAATATTACCCATCAGGACAAGACCAGCTCTAAGACTAGCTAACTATTTTATGATCTTAAAACCTATTAAATAAAGAATTCAAAATATTTTCCATTTGGGTTATTCGTTGTTTTTCTTAGTCTCAATTACTTGAATGTTATAAAAAATCATCGCACTCAGATCTTCCTTTTTCCCCCGCAGGAAGTTAATTAAGCTTCGTGGTTGTGTATATATATGATTCTACAGTGTGCCTTTTGTTAGAAAATGTATTGGACTTGGCGGTTTAATTTTTAAATTTTTAAGCTCGCGACATCTTTTCGACACAAAGCTAAACGGCATCGTCTCACAATGTTTGGCCTGAGTAGCTAATTTGTAACTGCTCTAATACTTGACAAGCCGGGCAGCATGTGTCCGCTCTCTCAATTTTATGCGAATCGTGTGTTTTATTTCTTTTATATCTTCCTGGAACCACTACGCTTGTCTTTTTTCAAAATTTTTATTGTTAACCCTTGACGGGCGGGTTACAAAGTCCAATACTACTAGCTGCGCGGCAATAAGGTTTTAGACTACGTTCTATCCCTATGCTTAAATAAATGCGTTTTTCTGGCGCACGGGAAGAAGACGCGATACAACTTTACTAATTCTATACATATTATTTATGACTTTAAATTACATATAATTTAATGATTTTATCGCTGTAATCAATGTACTTCATTACACAGAGTCTCACGTTTAGCTGTTCTCATATTTGTATTGAACGTCTTCTCTGCATTGTACGTCCGTTATTTAGGAGAACAAAGTTCTTCACCACGTCAATCATCTCCATGATCTGTTTTTCAGTCAGCAATCACATTTTTTACGATACTAAGTCTTCCTTCCCGTGGCACCAGATCAAGGTCTGTCCATGTCTTGTTAAATATGCCTTCATGTCTTTCTCCAGTTTCTCGTGTTCAATTGGTCGTCCTTTATCTCTCTTGTCCTTAGATACTCCAAAACAAGGACTGTATGGAAATGTTGGGATTAAGTTTTTCTCACTAGGTGTCCATTCATCGCCAGCGTCGTCTTCTGATCTCCTGTTCCCATGGCACAGTTGTCTGGTTTCTTTTCATCAGTTCCACATTTGTAATCTTGTTATATGACCTCAGTACTTTTAATTTACGCTAACATCTATTTACGAAAAGGCTATAGCTTGTTTTGGTTATTTTTTTTTCGATTCTCCATGTATGTTTCTGAGCCACTCACTACGATTCCTGAACTTGACATTGAAACTGGAAATTGTGGAAGAGTACTTACAATCTATGGTTTGCACAAATGTGGTGAATATATAAATCAAAGCGCTATATACAATGCAAAGATTTTTGTGTTAGTAACAAATAAAGGGGAATACAGAATGGTTTTACAGTAGAAACAGGGGTGAAACACTAGGCTGTATTATGTCACACCACTACTTTTTGGAATAGCTATTGATTGGGTTATGAGAAACTATACCCACATGAACAATTAGGTATAAAATGGACAAATGGAAAATTCCTGGGGGACCTGGATTTCGCAGATGATGTAGCATTCTTAAGTTCAACACCAAGACAATCCCAAGAAGCAATAAATAATTTGTGTCATCTCTCGGTTAAAATAGGTCTCCAAAAAAATGCCTCTAAAACTAAAGCTATGAACTTTTCTAACGAGACCTTTGATATCATCTTGAACGGGGAAAAACTACAGAAAGTTGAAAGTTTCAATTATTTAGGCAGTAAAATGACTCAGGATGGTGACACAACAAGAGAAATCCATACTAGAATTGCTTTGGCAGCTAGCGCCTTCAATAGATTATCTAACATTTGGAAATTACGATCATTGAATATACATACCAAGCTTCGTCTGTTTAATTCAAATGTTATCTCAGTGTTAACATACGGCTGTGAACGTTGGAAAATAACAAAATCATTGGAGAACAAGCTGAATACATTCGAGAAAAAAATGTCTTAGAAAACTCATGAACATCAGTTGGAAAGAATTCAAGACTAATCGACAAATAAGAGAAGACTCTAGGCAGAAATATGTCTCCAAACTATATAAGGAAAAGACGATGGTCATATATCGGTTCATGTCCTTACGAATGCAAAAACAAAAGAATACCACTACAGGCGTTTCACTTGGGTTCCTGAGGGTAAGAGGAAAAAAGGAAGACCAAAAGAAACACTCAGAAGAACAATAATAAGAGAAGGAAGAACGTTGGGCCTAAATAATGTGTGAAGAGCTAAGAGGAGTGGCGTCACAACGAACAACCTGGAGAGCACTGGTTTCTGCCTTATGCACCGTGTTTTGGTGCTTAAAGGAATTTATTATTATTATTGTAGACTTGACACTTACGCTGAAGATTCTTTTCGAACCTTCTATTGTCTTGATAATAGAATAGTTGGAGGGAGAGAGACAATTACTCTGAGATACTTTAAAGAAGAAGACTAAAAAAATAAGTGGGAAAAATGTCAGAGAAGTTTTAGAATGGATGGGATACACACAATTCAGCCGTCTACTCATACGAACAACATCGCAAGGTCCCTATCGTTTTTTACATAAAAAAAAATAGTTGACTCCGACAATTTTGTCACCACTTCCACCTCTCATCATCCAATTTCACCTGCAGTGATAATATACAAATTTATATATAAACAATTTATATAAGCCACGGTTTGATTTAGATGCTGTTATATATATATAATATATATACATATATAATATATAATATTATTATAATATTATATATATATATATATATATATATATATATATATATTCATTATATATATATCTGTGTGTGCATATATGTTGTATTACTCCGGAAGACCCCGCTACAACCCCAACCAAGACACATGTGTCATCGGACCCACGCCAGCCAAAAGTCAATAATCCCGCACTTCTCCTTAAGAAAACCCCACCTCGACCTCCTAACGACAATAAAATATCCTTTCCTCCTCCATTTTATTGGGGGTGATTTTTTGACGTCATATTTCCTTTTATAAAACCCATTCCTCCTCCAAAATACTGAATCGTAACCCATCAGATATTAGTGTTCATCACCCCGCCAGCCAAAATCAATAACCCCCGCACTCTCCATTAAAAACCCCACCGACCAGCTACCACAGTAATTAAACTACAAACCTACTACTTATCGCTACTACACTCAAACCTTGATCTTAACTTATACGATTTTTTAAATTTTCCTGTTTTATCTCAAGAGTGCAGGATTTTACGATTTTGTGACGTCATTGTGTCTTTTTTTTTTTCCTCTTTATTCTATAGAGTGCAGGAAAAATATAAGGTGAAACACCCCAAATCCAAATATACTAGCTAACGTATTTCACAAGTTAGAAAGAAGCAATCCACTTTTTTGGGCATGTTTATGAAACAGATAAAGTTGAAAAATTTATGTTAAACAAACATGTAATGATTGAAAAACCTCACGCTTAAGTAAAATAGGGTAGCCTAATTCAGTAAAACATTTATCTAAGGTTGAGAGCCCAAAATAGAAACCCCGAGGAAGGCAAAAAGAAATAGAAACTAAGAACCCCCCCCCCCCCCCAAGACTGGAGATCGGGCATATAAAAAAATTATATTTGACAACGAAAAAATACGAAACAATTTTCAAAAACAGTACCTGACATAATACTTGAAACCTGGAAGAAAAAAAGTTGCTGAAAAACATTGAAAAAAAATAAAAGAATTGCTACAAGCACGGCACTTGAAGGAATATAAAACTAAAACCAATACCGAAAACAAATATCGGTCAATACAAAAATTGGGGGTCAATCCCCTAAATACCAAAAAAAAAAACGAAAAGAACAAAGGGAAAAAAAATGTCAAAAACAAAAACAAACAAGCTCTTAGTTAAATAGGAACACAATTGATCAAGTAACCGTTAGAACAAAGGCAAAGTGGAAATGCACCATGACACATGAAGTAATTATCCAACTACCGGAAAGCAACACCCCCCTAACCTCCGAAGAATGGACAAAAAACTGTGGAAATTAACAAGCCAAATACCCATATAACGTTGTAGCAAGAATGTAGTGAGACAGTTGTTTTAACCACCCCCCCCCCCCCCCCACCCCCCCCCCCGATGAGTCCACCCACCACAACCACCCCACCCCCCCCCCACACCCCCCGCCCCCCCCCCCCCCTAGGGTGAAAGCGGGAATGCCCCACCCCCGGATATTAAGGAGAACTGATGCATTCCCCCACCCGCCCCCCCCCCCCCCTTATGTAGGGTAAATGAGCCAAAGAACTTCCACCGCCCTGTGTCAACCTGGGTTGGATTTGAGGAAGTAATGACAACCCCCGCCATTTATAAAAATTATTTAACGCATTGGAAAATGTTTGGGAGTAATTTTACAACCAGGACAATTTCCCCTCATAATGAAATGTAAAGCATGGTCCCCCCCCGAAAAGAGGATTATTTTCCCGGTTAGAAATCTCGAGTCGAAAACATGCACTTGACATTTAACCCCTACCTATACTAACCCCCCCCCACCCCTGGTAGGTAAAACCCCCACCCCCCCCCCCCCCAGGCCATCAGTCATCTGAAAGGAAAATGAGGCATTGGACCCGCCCCCCACCCCCCCCCCCGCCCCGACTTATTATCATTTGCCTAGTATCGTTTTCATAAGTTAGGTTCTCTGTGGTAAATTCCCACCCCGCGCCCCCCCCACCCCTTCCCCAAGCAAAAAGATCGTATGAATGTTTTTGAGAATGCCAACATACGACCTCGGAAGTAAGTGCTCTCCGGCCCGATATCCCCCATAGTCTAGAGAATGACCAGATATGACGAGAGTACCCATTCTTCGAAAGGTAATTATATAATTAATCATCAGGAAGCAAAAATACAGCGAGCTATTTTCCCCATTCTGGGTCAGTGACACAGATTATTGCCCCCGCGAAAACCCCCCCTGCAGAGGTTGTACATTAGGGAGAGGATTAACTGTATACCTGGTCACATGTGATTTAAACTGTGAGGTGGTAAGAAAGGATATGTATATAATAAAATATATTATTACTATAAATACCTATACTATACTTTTTTAAATATATATTAACACTCCCCCCCCCCCCCACCAAAACCATATATATATAACTCCCCAAACCCCACTATCTCTACCCCCTCTTTTCTTGTACACTATCACAACCGTCCACTTGAATGTTCTCAAAGAAAGCAGTGCTCGCGCCTCGCGCTCGCACTCGCGCTATTTGGAATCCCCTAAAGCTTTTTACCACGAAAGGAAGCTGGCATCGGCGACTTATGAACTTTCCTCACTTAAATAACATATAAGAACTACAACTTTGAAGCGATTGTTCAGTTAAGAGTCCTTATACTATCAGTCGCTACCCTATCCTCATCCCAGGCACTGATAGGTGCATGTTAACCTACAAAGTTCCTAAAACATAGCTTGTTGACAATAAACACAAATTCTCAATCTGTTCCATGGCACCCCCAAACGGAGTTCTGAAGTTTACCACTTGTTCTCAGAGATGTGATAGCTTGTAGTAACAATCATTCTGTGTGTGACCTCACATAACCTACATTCCATTTGTTTCCCCCATCTCATTCTATGGATAACCCACCTTTGTTCCTCCTCACCACACTACCACCCCCCCCATTATGGCTGAGGTAGATTGATAACCTTAATCTTTCGCCCCATTAATTGTCAAGCTCTTCATTTGACTGGTGATGTTACAATGAGATGGGATCCATGGATCCACATAAAAAACTTTTGAATCCCCCACCAACTTTGAACACAAAAGGCAACCCCCCTCGCCCCACTCTGAGATTACAGGAAGTTCCAGTACCCTGTATCGTATTTTGAGGTCTTCCTTACTAACCAGTTGGCAATTAATAATAAAAATAACTGGCATTCTAAAGAAAGGTTAACTTGTCTCTAATGCAACATCTGCTTTACATTTCTGTGTCATATAAAACTTGTACTGTGCTAAATTTTCAAATAACCTACTGGCCTCAATAGCTCTTTAATTGCCTCCCTCCACAAATCTTAATAATTTTCGGCCACGGACAGCTTAATTATATAAGTCTGACCCTCTCGGTCATTACAAATAATTATGTACACTTAATGGCTCCACCCGCACAGGTATTCAAAAAACGGTTTCCAACTTGAATTTATGGGCCGGGATAACCCCCCCCTATCTGACAGACTAAATGGCCTTCTTCCACAACTTCCTTTTAAAACGGGATCAGTTTTCCCAAACACAATTGGGAGGGGGAAACCCTACAATCCCCTATAAATCCAAACTAGGGAGAAGCTTTGATAGTATAAATATTAGACAACTCTCAGTACAGGACGCGTTTGCCCAACACCATTAACAAAACCTCACACATATCCACAACACTTCATCATTCAATCCCTACACTTTTGCACCCCATAACGATATTAAACACACTGAATCAATTGGAGCCCACAACGCAAAACTTCTATCTAATTCTATTACCATTAAACTATTAAATTACACTTCAACCTTCTAACCAATACAATAAACATAGCTAATTAACATATATCTCTTTCACCAATTCCCTATTTCCCCATACCTACAACCAAATAAATAAAACATCCCTTATATATAAAACCACCTCCCCATATTCCCATAAAATCTTTATTCACAAATAACCCTACCCCTACTAACAACAAAACTACCCCTCTAAAACTTCAACCCACCCTATTTAAAAACCTACCCCAAAAACATCTTCACTAAACAAAACCAAAACCCACAACCCTTCTTCCCCCCATATACTACCCCCCACCCAAACAAATCTACCACCCTAACCTCCAACCACACCAAAACAACAATCACCCGTATCAAAAACCAAAAACCCCACCCATTTTTTCACACCCAAACCGCGCCATACTAGCACATTAAACATACATAACACCCAAAAACCTGCATCAACTATCACCCAAAACACACCCACATCCCCCCTCAAACATTTTTTCGGGGTCCCCTGCCCCAACCCTCAACACACCAACCACCCTATCACCCACACCCACACCCAAAACA